>JAANSO010000913.1:0-21638 GCA_036507315.1 Lepidocyrtus fimetarius | reverse complement strand
GAAAAAATTAAAAATAGTTATTTTTGAATAACTTTACAAATTTACTAATTATTTCTTTTTTGCATTGCAGTTGTACAGGATAATGACAACATCGCTTTGGATAGTCAACTTGAAGAAGCCAACATGGAAATTTTGGACAACATGTTTGATTCCTGGGATGGTGAGGGATCAGCCATTCCCGATCAAGAAAGCCAAGCCCTTCAAGAACCTGCAGAAGAGAACTATGATTTTCTCAATGATAGCTGGAATGGAGAGGGGTCCGCTTGTCCCCCATTTGAAAATTATGATTTTCTTGACGACAACTGGGATGGAGAAGGCTCTGCGGTTCCTCCACAAAGTAAGTTAAATTTTTGTTAAAGCGAATTTTAATAATTAGTTAATTGCAATTTTTAAATTTGAATTATTATATATTTTCATTATTTACAGATGCCGAGGCTCAGACCGATAAACCGTTGGATGGAATGCACATCAATGACCTGAACTCTGATGTCTCCTCGGACGATGATGATGATGTAAATACCGACAACCAGCATCAACAGGAAGAAGGAGTGAATGGAGAAGAAAACATCAACAACAACATTGATGGATTGGAGGAGCCCAATAATCAACATGGAGGAAACAACAACAACGATGAAGTAAGATTTATCAACAATTACTTTATTTTAAAAAATCGGAAATGTCCTTTTCCGGCTTGTACTTACGTTCCTGAGTTTAAATCTGCATCCCATTTGCATGCTCACATGCGTGAAGAACACGATGAAGTTTTTCGACGGTTCTTTGAAGTTCAAGTAGGTTATGGCATTGGCGTGCAACGAGAATGTGATATTAATTTAGTCAATCACGCCCATGATTTTCAGACAAAAACATTTAAGTTAGAATTAGGAAACGAATTTCATGCAGATATGCTACAATTTTTGAGTTCTTACAGGAAATGTGTGGAGAGAAAAATGAAAGAACTAACACAGGAGACGTATGTTTATAAAAGTACTCGCACTAGGCAGTACAAAATTCTTTTTATGATTAGCAGCATGTATGAAAGGGGAACGGATGCAGATAAAATAGAAAAGGAGCAGGGCTTTACATCTCCATGTTATTTAGTTCGAGGAGATTTTGAGGTTGAAGAAGCATATCAATTGGCATATAATTATTTTGAACAACGACTTGACGATTACACTACAGATGGATCTGGTTGGGTACACAAGCAGGTTTTGGATTTTAGATTTGGCATAAGTCGAGTTAAACATTTGTATGGGGGTGACAATTCAGATTTACCAGATCTTTTAAAAAATAAATTAAAATTAATAAGTATTCCTTCTCCTGACAATAAATGTTTTGTTTATTCGATAGTAGCTTTTTTTGAAATTAAAAAATACATGCGGGAGAAACTTATTTTTTTGGAAACTGATAGTGATAAGCAGGTTCGAAGTAAAAAAAACGCTTTTTGTCAATTTAAAAAAAAGCTTAAAACTCCTTCATTTTACAAAAATAAACTCACAGACGACATGAAGTATACTTATTACGATGAACACAATGTAGCATTCACTGTAGATTTTAGTAAGCTCACGTTTCCCGTGACAATTGCACAAATTAAACGTACTTTTGCCAAGTCTAATCCTAATTTGGGAATTTTTATTCTAGGCTATGATGACATAGAATATGAGGATGATGATGATGATGATGAAGCAGAAGAAAACGATGATGATGATGATTTTGGGGAACGTGAAGCGGATGAAGTTTCTTCTATTTTGAATGGTACACAAGCTTCAGTAAGCTTGTCCCAAAAGACAATGAGGAAAAGAAAACAGCATAGCATACGTAATAAAGTAGATGGAGAATATATTAGTGAGTTTAAGGAATACAAATATTTTATTGATTTACTTAGGGTAGTAGGTTATGATAGATCACATTTTGTTTTAATTGAAGATATTTTTAGCTTAATAGGTACTAATAAAAGAAAAGCATCCGAAACTTCTTTTTGTCGGTATTGTATGCAATTTTTAAAAGTCAAAAATTTTCAATCACACTTAACACATTGCATGACTTATGGTTTACAAAAAACATCAATGCCAGATGATGATTTGTACTTTAATGCTTTTCATAGAACTATGCCATCACCATTTACAATTTTTCTTGATTTCGAATGCATATTGCCAAAACTGGATGAGCCAATACTTGGAAACACACAAAAACTTAGCAGACATATCCCTTGTGGTTACTGCTGGGTTGCAATTGATCATGAAAATAATATAATTGAAAGGGAGACTTTTCGCAAGGATGCAGATACTGACCCCAATCTTGACGTAGGTAAACATTGTTTAAAAAGCTTATTAAGTTTTACCAACGAAAAACAAAAGCTTCTTAAACAATATCAAGCACAGGCAAAAACAACCATGACAAATATTGACCCCTTGATTGAGCAATTACTTGCAAACCCCTTTACAGATTATTCAAAATATAACTGTGCAATATGTGATCATGCCTTTGACAAAAAAATTCAACCTTTACATAATATGCATGAAGGAGATTTGGACAAGGATGGGAATCCTAAAAAGGATTACATTGTTAAACATCACTCCCACTTACCGCCCTTTCAATTCATTGGTTTGGCACATAATTCGTGTAATCTTCAAGCAACTCTCCGCAAAAGCATTAGTGTCTACTGTCATAACTGGACTTCGTATGATTGTCATGCAATTATATTAGCAGCTAAATCCGATATTGCAACAGAAATTAGTATGATAGGAAGTAGTACAGAAAAAGTAACAAGTTTAACTGTTGATGGCATTCTACGTTTTTGTGACTCTTTATCTTTCTTTGGTGGCGCAAGTCTTGAATCTACAGCAAAGAGTTTAGCTGAAAAAGATTTTGATATAGTTAAATGCGAATTAGAACTTTACTTGCGCCAAGAAAAATTAAACTGTTCACCAGAAAATATTCAAAAATTGCTGGGCAAAGGAGCTTATCCATATTCATATATGGATTCTTTCGAAAAGTTTAAAGAAACTGAATTACCCAGTATTGAAAATTTTTACAATGACTTGGCAAAAAGGGAAATGGATGAAAACGTATATAAGCATGCTAAGGATACGTGGAACGCATTAGGTATTAAAGACATGGGACAATGGCACAATGTGTACGTGACTTTGGATGTATTACTTCTTACTGCTTGCTTTGTTCGTTTACGTATTGTAATGATGGAGTCTTTTAACCTATGCGTTTCTCATTACATTTCCCTTCCACAGTTTACATTAGATGCATGCTTAAAGTATACAAAAGAGCGGATTGAGTTGCTTAAAGATGTGGATATGTACATGTTTTTAGAAAGGGCAGTACGTGGGGGACTCACCACAATAGGTAGTATTCGCTCGTGCCAGGCAAATAATAAGTTTTGTGGTGATGATGTCTATGATTCTTCAAAGCCAACAACGTTCTTGGCTGATTTTGACAAAAATAATTTGTATGGATGGGCGTTAAGCTCAGCTCTTCCAGTTGGGAATTTTCAATGGGGGACAGAAAATGAAATGAAAGAAGCTAATAAAGATATCAAGTTATATTTAGATCAATTTACGGAGGAGGGGGAGGATGGACAAATGATTGAATGCTCTGTAAGTTATCCTCCAGAATTGCATGATTATTTTAACGACTATCCTCCCCTTCCAAATAAAAGAAGTGTGAATCCATCCGAATTATCAGATTATCAAAAAGGGTTGACACAAATATTTGGGTTGGGTAAATCTACGTTCAAATGTGAAAAAATGGTTGCTTGCTTAAATCCCAAGAGGGTTATATGCCACTATCGCGTGTTGAAGTTTTGGATTGAATTGGGTATTCAAATAGATGAAGTGCATACAATTTTGAAATTTAAACAAAAAATATGGATGAAAAAATACATCGATTACAATACCGAAATGAGAGAAAAAGCAACCAGCCAGGTTGAGATCAATTTACGTAAATTTTTAAACAATTCTCTGTATGGAAAAACAATTCAAGATGTCAGAAAGCAAGTGAATTTGATTTTAATTAATTCGACGGAGAGAGCTTTACGTTATGCACAAAAACCTTCATTAAAATTATGGAAAGTTTTAGATACTGATCTTACCCTGGCTGTTTGTAGAAAAAACAGCATCTGTTTGAGTAGCCCAATGGCCGTGGGAGTTTGTGTATTGGAGGAAAGCCGACGTTCAATGTATTCTTTTTATTATAAATTTGTCAAAAAAGAGTTTCAAAAGGCTGCTTTAATTTATTCAGATACGGACTCGATGGTTTTATTATTACAAGACGAAAATATCTATGATACTATGAAAAAACATCAACATCACTTTGATATGTCGGCATATAATCCTTCTCATAAGGTTTGGGGTCAGTATTTTCCAGCGAAAACAAGAAAAAGGTCAATTTTATGAAAGATGAGTTAAGCAACAGCGTTCTGGTTCGTTTTATTGCGTTAAAAAGTAAACTTTATGCATTCGAATACAATGAAATTGGTGATAATGGCAAAGTTCTTGAAAAGAAAAAAGTTATCAAAGCAAAAGGTATACCACGGTGTTCAATACAGGAAATGAGATTTCAAGAATATAAAGAGTGTCTTGAAGCCCCCATACAAACGCATGTACAGTATCAAAGCATACGTAGTTTTTCTCACCATATTTATACGATTGAGCAAACAAAAAAATGCTTGAATGCCTTCGACAATAAAAGGTATATGTTGGATAATGTCAATTCACTTGCATTAGGCCATAAGGATATACCGCTTTATGACAATTTTTATGCATCGGAAATGAGCATGTCTGAAAAAAATGACTTGGGATGTTTTGCAAATAAATTTGAAAGAAAGATATTTTTTAGGCAGGAACGTAATGCAATTCGGGAACGAGATCCAAATGTAAGTTTTTGTATTGATAGAAAAAAACTTAAGCCGGGAAACAGATTTCTTTGGCAAGCTGGTAATAATTAAGTATATTTAAGTATATTTTGTAAAGATTTGTATCTAATTTCTATTTTAATATATCTAAATATATTTCGTTATATCGATATGTATCTGTATGCATCTACATATATTTATTTTGTAATCCAATTAATAATAATTCAAATCAATGTATATAAATCATTCATTTAAATTTCATTTGCTTCATTCACCCATTTGATTTCATCGAGTTTGTTTACTAGCATGAAAAATACAGTTAGTTTTATTCTGGTTCTTTTGATAATGGCGTATTATTTCGATCCACTTTCTACTGGAATTGGAGATGAAGTTCGAACTAGAAAAACTCGTTCGGTTTTTGATCAAGTGATTAGACACGAAAACTGCACTCAAGAAACACGTGGTCACTCCCATGGGGAAATGGCTGTTATTGATAAAGATTTTCTGATTGAACATTTAAGAAAAATGAGGTTTTTTGATAAACCAAAGGTCATTCAGCAAGCTAAACTGCTGAGGTTAAGACGTCTGAAAATAAAAACCAAATTGTTGAATATGAAGAGCGCACTTAAAAATTCCATTGCTGACAAGAAAGCAGAAAAGGAAAAGCTTGAAATTCCAAAAGAAGAAGTAGAGCGTGGGAGAGGAGCAACCAGACTTAGAGAAAAATATGGACCAAAGCGATGGAGACCTCCAACCCCTTACCCTACTTCAAGAAAAGCACTTACAGAACATACTAAAAAAGACGAGTGATTGCGATTACACGCTAAAGGCACCGTTTAATTTGGTAATAGCTGGGGCAACCCAAACTGGCAAGTCCACAATCACTGGAAAATTACTCGAAAGACGAAAGGAAATTATTGAACCTGAAATTGAAGACGTTACATATTTGTATAAAGTTTATCAGCCCAAATTGTTTGACGACTTGAAGGAGAAAATTCCTGGGATTGAGTTCCATCAAGGAATTCCTGCAGAATTTGAAGAAAATTTTGGTAGACATAGAATAGTTGTTTTGGATGATTTAATGACTGATGTTTCAAAAAGTTCTAAAAACATTGATGATTTGTTTACTGTTGCTGGTCATCACAAAAATATTTCTGTAATTTTTCTAGTTCAAAATTTGTTTTACGATAAGTTAAGAACAATGACAAGAAATGCAAAGTACATTATTTTGACAAAAAATGTTAGAGATGGAGGTGCAGCATTGACTTTGGGTCGTCAGATGAATAATGGTAAAAATAATCCAGCAATGGAATTAGCTTGGAATACAATTAAGAAAAAACCATTTGGTTATCTTGTGCTAGATTATCGTAATGATCAGGATGATAAATGTAGAATAAGAGATTCACTTTTTCCAGAAGATATGTGCGTATACCCACTTAAGTAATTTTGAAAATAAATACAAATTTTATTTAAAACGTACTCATAAGTTCTACAAATTTTTTGATAATTTCATCATACAATTTTGGTTTGCTTTTCATGATACCATTTAAATACTTTGGAAACTGGTTGGAGTGGAATGACTCCTTGCATACAATTGATCCGGCTTCATTTTGATATTCCACAGAGACGTACATATCTTTGCTAAAACTGTTGTCGGTCAATTCAAACTTGGTCCGTTTCCAGCTTGTGTAAGCAGTTTCAAACTTGCGTTTTTTCACTTCTCGTTCATTGTTTTCATCCACTGGCTTTGTGACTTGTTCATTTGAAGAAACTATATTAAAATCTTCAAGAAACAAAAAAAGTCAAAAATGTTAACAGGAACTAAACTTCGGCGGCGGCGTCCCTTCCCCTCCCCCCCCCCCAAGGGATTGGGGAGAACGAGGGGGAACGAGGGGGAAGGAAATGTTCTTTATTTGCGCTTTTTTAAATAAATTCTTAAGTACTTACGTTCGTAACCTGGAATATTTTGAACGGCTTCTTGGAGTTGTTTAACCCGTCCAAACTCAGGTTCAAGCACATTTAAATTTCCAGTGGTAAAACGAGATAAATCAACTTGAACTTGTGCCATTGTCAAAATTGTCTTCGTCTCCTAAAATATCAGAGAGTTGATCGCAAAACTTGGTGTGCTTATTTACTTCTCCAATGAAATAGGCCAAGCCAAAAATCAATACAAACAGTAAAAGAATATATAGCAAAGTCCCATATGTTATGAGAACTAGCCAGGTCTGCCTATCTCTGTAGTATGAACTGTTTTGAGAAGATACAAATGAAGTTGAAACAGACGTGTCTGATGGTGTCATTTCAAGACCAATATGATTTCCCTGAGAATCCATGACTGAATGAACAAGAACAATGTTTTCATTGACTTTATATGCCCATGAGAATACATGAAGATTGATGAAAAAACATGAGAATAACTGTAACCGTGGGATTTTTTGCATTTTCTTTATTTTATCATTAAAATATATTTGATTACAAGATAAAAGAACCTTATTCTAAAAATAATAACCTTAATCTAAAGAACAAACAACAAAAAATAACGGTAAAATTTACAAATCATTTAAAAACCCATCAATGTCTTTCTCTATGTCTTTTCCCTTCTTCTCATCATCATCATCTTTTTTCTTTTCCTCAAAAAACAACTTCTTGTACTTACAAATGTATCGCGCAGCAGCTTGAAAAGTATGGTGGTCAAAAACGTGTCCTAACTTGTTGTCAGCCTCAGCTTGAGCTTTTAAATATGACTCTTTGTCACTCTCACCATTGGCATTATACAATTCTTTGATCATGCGATCAACCCTGACTGGAAAATCGTAAATAAAGTCCTTATTCTGAACATCTGTGCTTTCCTTCAGAACCATGACGTTATGAAATCTCACTAATTTTTTCAAAATTTCAAGACCCATCTTGGGACTAACCTCAAAATTAATATCTTTGCCTGTAGAATACAAAGTACGCTTGAAAACTAATAAATCACGATAGGCATCATAAGAGACACCAACGTGATTTGTACCTTTAACGTCGATCTTGTATTTATCAAGAAAAAAGCGCTTTTGCTGCGCAAACTTGACTTCGGGTTCCTTCCCGAGGTCAAAATCATCCCTACTAGGTTCGTGAATTTCTTTATTGGCATACCTAATGTATGCTAAATTAAATTCTAACTCATTTTTTAAGGAAGACAAGCAAATCGAATACTCTATGAAAATTGCAAACAAGGAGGCTATAATATTCTCTAGATACATTCCAGAGAATGAAAATGGAGTTTCCTTTTTTTCATGAAATAGGCTCATAGAGAACCAATACCGTTTAGTCGTTTTACTTTTGCTATATTGCAATCTAATTGCCTTATTCTCCTCCAAAGTAAAAACATCTCTCTTTACCTTTTTTATTCTCTGCTCCATGTCTGCAGTAGCCAATGCTGCGACTTTGGCGGTAAAATCACTGCTCATTTCTAGAGACCTCTCATCGTTTACGCTTGCGATCAGCTCACCTTTCATAAGCTTTTGCATACTTGCGAATGGTACCAACTCCTTCAAGTCTTCATCCAATAAGTGGGATGCAAAGAAAACCCGATGCTTCAAGTAGAGGCTGACCCAGGTCCCGATGATGTCAAATCTTGCATAAACGCCCATGTTGTCTTCGGTTACTCCTTCCAGATCCACCACAAAATCTCGGATTGGATTCATTAGTATGTTTCTTGCAAATCCTATTTTTTCCTCGCCATGCATAATGGCATTAATGCTGCCATTGTTATCCTTGTGCAGGTCAAGGACTTCTTTAAGACTTTTCTCACGGTAGACTTGACCTTGCCAGCGGGGACCATCCTTATAAAATTCCTCCGGAACTCTCTGAACGAGGCGAAGAAAGTCAACAAGCAATTGATTTCGGAAAGAGTCTTCGAAGAATTCGGGAAGGTTTTCTTGAGCTTCCACGATACGATTAAACACGCTTTCGGCATCTTTATGGTGACCACGCTTGAATTGAATGTTCTTGGTGAGTTCGGGACGCACATTTGGTTCATCCTTCATGTCCTCCTCTTGAATATTCAGCATTTTGATTACCGCATATTCCATTTGGCTAGTACCTGAGCAATTGTAGTGTTCGCATATCTTCAAATATGGTGAAGGGTGATCACCAGCTTTCCAATATCCATAACCAACTGGGGCAAATACGTCGGATGGAGTATTGAGGATTCCATCAGGGTTGAAACGAAGATTTCTCGATTCTTCTCCGTTGGTCAAGGTTGGTACGTAAACACAATAAAAGCCTGGACAGTCTTTCTTCAGGAACTTGCCTCTCCTGGCTTGGATTTCAGCATATTTTTCGTGTAAAAGATCGTATTTTTGAAGCTGATCTTTATCTAAGCGAAGATAAATTGACTGGTCAATAAAATTTCCCCCATCTGTGAGAAATGTAGTCCCATTCTCCGATGATTTTGTCATGTCGTAAACAGTTTTTTGACGTTCTTCTTCGGTCATCGAGGCAAGGCGTTTATCCAATTTAGTTCGTTGAAGGAGAGCTTCTTCCTTTTCTAAACTTTGTTCGATGTCATTTTGCAACACTTGGGGTTGGGTATCCATTTCCTCGATGACGAGTTGACTTGACACGTCCATGTCTTTTTCTTTTTGAATTGATTTAGATCGTGTTCTTCCTTCCCTCTTCCCCTTGGAACCCTGGTCCACCATTTCGTCTACTTTCATTCTTTTGTTTTCGGTATTCTCCCCAGCCGCACGTCGCTTGGAATGGCTTCGACTTTCCATTGCAAAACGTTAGTCTTAAAAAAGACTGGATTTATAGATGAGTAGAGCAGAGCAACAAAAAGTTTGAACAACTTAAAAACTAGTCAAAAGAGCGAATGATGTTTTGCATTGAAGCAGCTCTGGCTTTTATACCCTTGAAATGCTACTTACTTTTCTTGCCCTTTTTTCTATGCTTGCCTTCCTTTACGCATTTGTGCTTCTTTGTATTTCCTATGTGAACTCTCAATTTAACCCCATTTTTTCTTATCACAACCTTTTCATTCATGCGTGGAAAAATAAAACATAAACATATATTTGAGAGCTTAACCATTCCCATTATTAATTAGGTACTTTTAAAAGCTCTTGCTTGTACCAACTGCCTTTTATCAAATTTCCTTCGTTATCGCTAATTTCGTAGGTCGTGGGAATTGTTTTTTTCACTTTTGTAATAATAAACCTTGTTGGTTTCCAATTCTTATCGTATCCCTTTGCAAACAATTGCTTCTTTGTTGGAATCAATACTTTATCTCCAAGTTTTAACGTTTTATATCTGCTTGTGGACTTTAAACTTTGGATTTTATTTCCATAAATATTTTGCCAAATCTCAGCAACGTTATCTTCATTTACTTCATTGGGAGAGCATTTGATTGTTCTATGATAGCTTTTGTTGTATTGACGCTCAAAATATTTAAGCCTATCTATAAACCTTTTCGACTTTGCATGGGTTAGGTACCTTGAGATTCTTGTACCAATTGTTTTATTAAAACGTTCGTTTATGCAGCATTTTGTACTGGAGTTAGTCACGAAATGATGAATTCCATGTTCTTTGAAATAAGCCCTGAGTTTTCTATTACAAAACTCAAGTCCTTCATCACTTGTAAACTGCTTGCATTTTCTTCCACTTCTTTTAAATATCTTTTTTATCGCTTGCAAAACTTCATCTGCAGTTTTTGTTTTTAAAGCTTCCATCCAAGCAGAACGAGAAAAGTGGTCTACAACAGCCAAAATATATTTCTTTCCATAATTCGACTTTGGATTTCTTATCTCAATCAAATCTGCACCAAACTGGTAATTTATTGTTGGCACGCTAACATATCTTCTGGGAAATTTTTTGACTAAGGGAAAATGCTGTGCATAAGCTGGAATTTCAAGAAGGGCTTCCTTTATCGCTTTTTTTGTATGTTTTTTTCCTTCATCAGAGCGATAAACATTATCAACTCCAGAAAAAGCAAATTGGGCTTGTTTACCCACGTATTTACGTTTAATGCTCTCCATGTTTAATGTTCAACTGGTAAGTAAGGGCTTAATTCCAACGTTTTAAATTGTTTAAGACCAGTTTATCTTAAGCCATTTAAGAGATAACATCAAAAATGGTTCAAAGAATTGTAAAGAATCGTAAGTTTTTGGAATATTATTTAAATTCTGACGACAAGCGTAGAAAAAATCTGCTAAAAATAGCTAGCAATGAAGAAATAAAGGCATTGTCTGAAGCGACTTTAAACGTTTTAAACAAAAATATTAAAGTTGGTGACTCAGTAAGAAATCATTTACAAAAGCATAAACGCGCAATCCAAGCGATTTCTTCTCGTAACAAGCCAATATCCAAAAAACGAAAAATTCTGGTTCAACAAGGAGGTTTCTTACCTGCAGTTTTGAGTGCAGTACTTCCTTTGGTTTTAGACGGCGCCATTCGTTTATTTTCTAACAACAACAATGGCTAAAAGAATGAAATTAGTTCCGGCTGATTTGTTTGAAAAATTGATGAAACATCATTTGGATTTAAATTTAGAATCTAGCCAGGCACATAGACCAACCCCAAGAAACGTTCTTGAATCAGATTACCCAGATGATGTCAAAATTTCACTTTATTCTGAAGTGAAGCGCAATGAAAATACTGGTAGAAAAATCCAAGAAGATAAACCTGTTTTAGTTAAACCCGTAGAAGATAAAAGTAAATCGTCCACCACCATTAATCAGCTAACAAATACACCATCAAATGCTGGAAATAATGAAACGGTTTCTGGACAAAAGCATGCACTTCTTCCTCCACCTCCTCAACCTCTTAGTTCATCAGAAAAAAGGGAAAAAATTATTACATATTTATCATCGATAGGAATTAAACCTGCTGGTGAAAATCAAATTGCAATTAATGATACAGTTGTGGAGTATTCAAATTTTGGCAATCTTATTTTGGAACTCATGGATGGACGAAGACGGAAACACATTGGAACAATAAAAGTTTTGGACTTTTTAAAGGATCGTTTTCGTACAATTCCTGTTGGAATTTTTTCTATGAGTGTGATTAATTATCTAAGACAATTAAGAGATAATGAACGTGAAACAAGGTTCACTGGTGATGTTTTACCAGAGACCCCAAAAAGACCACAATTGAATTGGGATACGATTTAAAATTTGTTTTTAATAAAGATTTATTTTATTTACAAAATTTCGCACAATTTCATCGTTTTTTATTACATTTTTTGAAAACATTCCATAAAAAGCATTACGTTTACACCCTTTATAGCGTTTATACAAATAAAAAATTACATATTGCCCGCATACATTTGAAACAGGTGATTGTAAGCATATATTGTTTTCATCAAGTCGTAACTTATTTTTCATCTGGAAGGCTTTAAAGTATTTTCTGTACATATGCATTGGTTTGCCATAGCTGCAAAAAAATTCCATCGGTTTATTTCTATTTTCTATAAATATTCCAACCCAATGCTGTCCCGGTTCCGTATTTGTCTGGTCATTTACACAAAGCGCCATTGGATAGGACTTGATTTTTATATCACCAAGAAAATCGCAGGGAATACATCCATATTGAAATCTTTTCTTGAACAATTTTCCAAGACATTTCTGAATCGTTGGTGTATCCATTATTGCTAGTACTGTTTGGAGTAATCTTTAAAATAGACTTGACGATCCGACTGAATGTAAAGTACTGATTGATGTTCCAAATAACAAAGAACAGTTATAGCTTTTGAAAGAGCTGCCTTAAATTTTAAACTTATCAAACAATTTCCATGGCGTGGAGGACAAAATGCATTTCTCAGGTGCCTCAAATCAAACACAAAAAATGCTTTGGAGGACTTGAATTGTTCGTGATTAATCATTATTCCAGAATCAGCATTTGTTATTCCCAAGCCCTGATAAAGAGCATTGTGCGCTCTAACAAATCTGCCTGCATCAAAGTCCATATCCAAATGAAAAGTTGTAACTTCCTCACTGTTACACAAAACGGTAATGTCGGTAAGTCCAAAATCTTTAAAAACAAGAGGATTTGAATCATAGGTCCCATGGATGTGGCTGGCATCCACCATTCCAATTACAATTCTATCAGGAAGAAAACCCGAAATGCAACTTTCATTGTGGTGAGAGATTGTGCCCGCTGGAAGAGTGTAAGACTTGATTTGAACTTCTCTCATTGGATAAGATGCAGGATTGCCGGATTCCCAATTTTTTATTTGTTCCACTGTTAAAGAATCCAACAAAGTATGCTTTGTAACATGAAGTTTTGCCTCAAGAATTTTGATCTGTAATCCATCTACAGGATTAGTCCCCTTAGTTTGAATTGTAAATGCATCCACGGCACGATGAAAAGAAAACTTTATATCGGTAAGTGGTGGAATTAACTTAATTTGATGCAGAATGTCAAGGTGAGGTCTTCCCATCATTTCAAATGTCGCACTGTTGTCTACAATATTCATTCTTTTTATCCAACCAGCGTCATTGGTATCACCTTCATCTTGCGTAATAAAAAACATATCATCAGGTCCATTACACTCTTGATAATGTTTGGATTTTCCAACTGTAGTATCGATGAAAGACCTAATCTGGTGATAACCAGTTTTTGGAGTAATTTCAACATCATTAATATGACACGTCACATTTGAAAACATTGAATGCAGAGTGTTGTTCACAGGTGCATACGCAAACTTATTTTTATCTTGTTCAAATGGGATATCTTTTCCATCTTTATCAACAATTTTGCAAACTAACTGAAGTGAAGTCTCTGCCAGGTTTAAATACTGACGCTCATTTCCTTGTATTGTAAACTGAAGTGGAGAAGATTTGCTATCCAGCGAGTGAAGAGGGTAATATTCAGAGTAGTGGGTATTTTGAATGCTTACATCATAAGATTCTGGTTCAAAAAGGTTGCTTTCAGGTCTTATAAATTGTAGAGTAGGAATCTGAGCACTATCTTTAGCCATTTTTAATCAAACAATGTTATAAAGTTTTTTTTGCTTAAAGATTTTGAAGATTTTTTCTTTTTCTTAGGCTTTAACTTAGTAATTTTTCTCTTTTTATGTGTCACACCCTTTCCTTGTATCTTATTTTTTCGCTTCCTTCCCCTACGAAGACCATTGCCTGTCTGATGGAAAATTGCACTTCCTACTCCTTTAAGACCATCAACAGCATTAGATTTTAAACTTTCTTTCATGTTTTTTCCATCCAAAAAATCACTTGCCACATTTCTAACTACTTTGGCAGCTTCAGGAAACAGCACGCGCTTAGCAAAAGGAATTAGATGCTGAAACATACGTCCAAAAAAAGAACCTAAGCCTTGCCCATGTTGCCGGCGAATATTCGGTCTGTAAACTAAGAGACCCGGCTCCATGCCATATCCCATTTGATAGCAAAATCTTCCTGGAGAACCCATTGTGTTTTTTAACTAATAGCGTTTTCTTCGAAAATGTAATGTAGCAGAGAAGGTTCCAAGTTGAATGGGGAGGTAATCTGATGTTTCAGACCTTATATACATATGAATTTGCTCAATTGTTATATTTTTTAATGGCAAATAGTGATTATGCAGAAATTCCTGTATTACAGTAGTAGCAGACGAGCCTCTATAATCTGTAATCCTTAAAATTGGAGCCAGCTGATTCCCAATAAATTGATTTTCTATGATGTTAAGATAAATAAACATTTTTTGTTGTCCACTTGCAAAAAATGGGCGATATTTTCCAGTAAATATGTGTTCCTCTTTTGTCAATGTTTCTGTGTGCTCTACAGTTCCCAAAATATCTTGAATAGTATCTGGTAACGTAACATTGCTTACTCCATCAGTAGCAATGCAGACACGATCATTTTTAAGATAAAACTTGACAGCTGAAGAAGCCTGATTAAGTTCTGCAACCAGAGTATCCAAATCATAAATGTTTTTGCTTGCTCGGATGAGATACTCCTCACACCATAAGCTAACAGTTGGCTTTGTGTCTTCATAGACAGATTTCTTTTGAATAGGCCATTTATATTTTTGAAAAAACTTTTCAGTATCCCTTTGCGCTGATTTTGCTGTTATCTTCTCTCCGTTATTAGGCTTGGTTGAGTTTACTTTGAAATTGCCAACAAATTCTTGTTTCGATATTATTCGTATTTTAATTAATGGTTCTCCATCATTAATATATGGAGTAAGGGATTTTGGATCAGAAATCGTTTCTATTCTTTGGTGATTATGATCAAATCCATAGATTTCTTGCACATTTGGATGAAATTCCACATCCAAAACATGATCCTTACTATGTTTTAAAAGAGAGGCATTAACACCATCAACTTTCACAGCCCATTCGTACTTTTCTAAATAAAAATTTACGTCTTGATTCACATCCCAAAAGTTGTAAAGGTTCCGACGTGCCGTGTGAACTAACTCCGTTATAGAAATAAGATAATAATTTTTTGAAAGAGAAATTTTGCTTTTATCATCCTTAGGAAAAAGGTAGTCAGATTTTTTACCACTACCATCAACATATTTCTGCAAGTTTGTATCTTCAATATAATACTCCGTCTCTTTTATTATATGTTTGCTAATTTTCTCTTTGACAAGTTTTGAATATATGAAATCATTACACTTTTCTGTATATGAAAATTGCAATACTTGAGTTGGTATATCAATTCTTGCAATCTCACGCCCCACACTGATGAAAGGAGGATGATAAACATATGAACATTGCACCAAAGCAACCTCATACTGCGAAGTATCAATCCCCAATGGTGCACTCAATTGATTTCGAAAATCCGTAATTTTGTTATCTGTAAAAAGATCACACGAAGAATCGCTTTGCAAATGCACATAAAAATTATCCATCTTGCTTGAACAATGGAAATCTTTATACTAACCCTTTTTGCCCTTACTGAACCCTTTTTTCATATCATCATAATCATCATCATCCCTTTCTCATATCCTACCATGTATCAGCATTTATACATAGACTGTACGGAAATGTATAAAAACCCCCCATACTACCTACTCTCGTTAATTTGATCAGAATGTTTAATATCAACGCTATTTGCATAGGTAGGTTTCAATTCATAGGTTTCAATTCAATTGACGGATATTGAATTGGCAAATGTTAATCTCATCGTACGCTTCAATTGATGTGAGTTTCAAAATGAGAAAAGGTAAAAATTCGATAAACTCTGTCATTTTGTTTGTCATGATAAAAATCCTAAATAATGACAAACATATTGATATGTTTATAAAAATGTCAATGGCAAGGGGAAATATTTTCATCTGCCTTCAGAAAACATATATTACAGTACCACATGAATGGATAACTCTACAGGGTTTGTTTAGATATCGTGTTTTAATCAAATCGTATTCTTTGACGGATCAACAAAATGGCTTTCCTGTTTATGTTTACTTATTTGGTGTTTGAACTAAAACATAGTTATCAGGCTTATGAAGTCATACTCCGGGATTATTTCGGATCTGATGATAGCCTTGTGCATGATTCATCTTTCATAGTTTTAACAATAAAATTAGCGATAAAATGAACTAGCTGACTCAATGCATGAAACAAATTATGAAAGAAGATAAGAGCAAACTTTAACGAACGGAAGGATTTCCTTGCAAAAAAAGGCCAAAACACATCCAAATTAGTTAAAGCAATCTGTTTAAATTTAATGCGCAGTTTTGCGAAACGTCAGGTCAGATTAAGATTAATGAATCGGTTTCTGGAAAGCTCCTGTAAATACTCTAACCGCATTGGCAATTAATTGCACTAGTATTTTAAATTTATATTACATTGAATTTGGCAAAAATAATGATTAACCGCATTCTGCTTTTAATGCGAAATGCTTAGATTTTATAAGATTTTCTCCTCTATTCTGTAATTCAAATATTAAAATATTATTAGTGAAATCATTTAGCACACTACTGTCGGTTTATTTTAATTTGCATTAAATCTTGTCATTCTGTCAAAAACGCTGGATTTTTGTTTGTGGAACTGTTGACAAATTAAAGGCAATTTTTAAACGCAAGCTGCATTTGTTTTCAAAGCAGAAGGTTTCACTGGAAATTGAAATGAGTTTACATTTAACTAGAATTTTACTGGATTTGATAGTAAAAATGGTGCCATACCGTTCATATAAAACTGGAGGTTTTCCTTTCCATGACCATATTCAATCCGAACAACCTATTCCGCAGGTTTGTTTCCAATCTTCAAAGCAATATGGCTTTTGCAAAGTTATCATTATTATTGGTGGTAGTTATCACCGTCGTTTCCCAAGTTAATGGTAAGTTTAAAAAATGTATTTTCATAAACTAATCGGTTTTTAGCCGGTTTAAGTTATTTTATATTGTACATGTTGTGGGGGTTAACAGGGGAAGAAGGAATGTGCTCGTGGTATGGAGCAGAGGGCGAAATCCCCCAAGGTTGGCCCACGGCCTGTGGCAACGGCTTTGATCGATACGCTATGAGTGCAGCGCATAAAACCCTTCCATGTGGAACCAGAATTCGAGTAAGAAATTTAGAAAATGGACGTACAGTAGATGTTACATATTGATGACCGTGGTCCATACGTTGACGGAAGGATTGTTGATTTGACTTACGGCGCTTTCGGCCAAGTTGACAACCATGACAAGGGACTTTTCCGTTGTACTTATGACATTCTTTAAGTCATGTCACCACAATCAATTGCCCAATAAAAATAGCTTTATTTCATCATGCATCATATGTAATACTAACGATTAATCTTAGCAATACGCTAGAATCTAAATTGATAAAATTGGTAATAAAAATTTTGAAGTTAAAAAAGTTTGTTCTTTTAGTGCATTTTTATTTTAATAATTTAATGTGCAATTCAAGTATTTTATATCTTCTCCGCGTTAAGAATTGTAGAAATTTAACTTCGTCAGAATCTGAATATTATACGGGACAAAATGAAATGACATTTTAGGATATTGCCTATTATATCCTCAATTTGGTTTTGGTGATTATGTTTCATTCATGAAATCATATTATTGTGAATCTTGCTTAAATCCAAAAGCCCCAACGCCCTAAAGTAAGAATTTACAATGATCTGTATAAACTACAATTCGCACAAAAACGAGTTTGGATGCTGGAAAACGTTTTTTATCCTACCTAATATTCATTTTGATTCTTCTAAATATCAACTAAGGAAAAGCATACAATATTGTCGAAGTAGCAAAAATGAAAGGGATGAATGGTAGTTCTGTCGTAATTCCCAGCCGAGCATTCTGCTATAAAATTCAGTTCAAATCTTTTCTATCGATGAAGGGAATTAATAAGAATAAGTGCATACAATAAACATGGCATGGCATGACACTATAGACAGGAATGAATATTATTATGGTCTACAAAATTTCGTCACAAACACACACAATCTACAAAATAAAAAACCTATCATGTATTCATAGATTTTTTGTAAAAATAAGAAATACGCTGGTACATGGAATTCTTGTAAACATTTTATTTGAAAAATAGTCATTTTAATTTGTTGTTTATATAACGAAATTAATTGAACTCTCCAGCATTCTGTTTGTTGTCCAAATTTTGCTACATTTCTCCGAAATTAAAGTAACAAACTTTAATCTATTGACCTGTGATATATGTATAAACTAATTAATTAAATTACTAGTTTGGTAGTTATATAATGTGTATTAATGTCTATTTTAGTGATCTCGGTTCCAAAAAAGTAACCGTCATAGGCCTACTTCAAAATCAACTAATCTACCATAATGTGCTGTCGCAATGCCTGCTGCTATTTATTCATCGTTACCTTGGGAGGAGCGGCACTAGTGCTTGGAACGATTTTCGGACTTGGAATTCCAGCCACGATTGCAGCATGTGTTGGGGTGACAGGAAGTGGAATCGCTGCAAACTCGTGCATGTCTAAAGGACAATCTTGCCAAGGGGATGTTGAAGCTGGAGGTATTATCGCTAGTTTAACAAGTGCCGGTATGAAAAGGTAATTAAATGACGTGAGACAAAGGGATTAATTTTGTATAAATTCCAGCATGGTCTAAAACATTCTTTACAACTGTTGCTTTATTGATTAATCAAAGGAATTTCATTTCCCTAAAATAATAATTATATGTAGTATATACAATACAAATAAATCAAGTTTAATTTTTGCCTTTACGTACTAATAAACTATTCAATAAACATTCATTGGATATCAACTACTATGCGATATAACATCACATATTTGTTATTGAAAGGTTGCAATGAATATAAATTTCAGTAAGGCAATTTTAGCTGCTCTACCAGCTTCCGAGTAACTTTTCCTGTCTTACCCTTTGGAAGTTCGTCCACAATGTAAAGTCCACCTCTCAAATGCTTGTAACTTGCCAGGTTATCTATGAACAATTTATATTCAATGACTTTAAATTTATTAATCGACTATCATCATTTATACCTTTTTATACTTCTTATGTTTACCATTCGCAAACATTTTTATTTCTTCAGCAAGTTGTTGTCTGCTCAAAGATGAGGAGGGATGAGCTACGACAAAGGCTCGGGGCACACAGCCACCGATATCTTCAACTCCTATAACACAAACTTCAACGACCTTTGGATGTTTACCGATGACGTCTTCTATTTGAGCAGGCGAAATCTTATTAAAAATTAATTGGTTTAATTTTAATACCTTGAACTTTAAACAATGGCATACATAAACTAGCATATAATTCGCATTACATGATCATTAAAATATTTGAAAATATCTTTGCATCTATCGACAATGTAAAAGAACCCTGCTTCATCATAATACCCCACATCGCCCGTTCTCAAATATCCATCAATAAAAGCTTCTTCAGTTGCCTGAAATTAATGAGAATGCTAAATTAAAGTTCACTAATCGCAATCATCCAAGCTATTGTCATTATCTTATACCAACTCTTTGAATTATTACAGTATGAATGAAATATTCCATTTTGGTTCTTCACACAAACCTCGCCTTTAATGTTTGGTCCAACAACTTCCAAAGTTTCAATGTCTCGGATTTGAATTTCTGTCCCAGGAAAAACTTTTCCAACAGAAAACTCTGGAAGGTCTGTAAAAATAAAAATAATTGTTATACAGTTCGATAAAAAAGATTACTCGTATTTTAAAATTATCATAAAAATACATACTACGAATTGTTGGCGTTTCCTTCTCATTGTCTTCTTTTAGAACTGCGTTTGTAGTACAAATAGCACATTCAGTAAGCCCATACCACTATCACAAAACAAAATCCAGCACAAAATGAATAAACAGGTAATTATTATACAGAATTATTTTATGATATTTAAATACTAACAAAAAGAAACTCACGACAAGAAAATCTTTCACGTTTGGGAGCTGAAAGAAAGCCTTTCTCATTGCAGGCGTAATGACACAACCACCAGAACCAATTACCTCCAAGCTACTAAAGTCGTAAGCTGCTCCTTCAGGACCTGTCATAGCAGCCAGAAAGGATGGAAATGCTAAGATGAAACCCGGCTGTTCAAATAAAAATTTAAAGAACTAATTACTTAATCTCAGACAAGAATTAGCTTAAAGCTTACACTATAATAATGGAAAAGCAAACCTTATGTTTTTCTGTTATCTTGAAAATATTTTCTGCCGTTACATTTGAAAGAACTACTCCACTTTTGCCTGTCCCCAACAAAGCAAACGCAAGCATGCATCCACTAATATGTGTAGCCTTTGTTGATAAGAAATTAAGTTTGTGGGGTGTAAAAGGACATCGCTCAACTGACCTTATCTGATACAAAAGATTTTGGTGCGTGTAGACAGCTCCTTTAGAAAATCCTGTAGCAGAAGTTTTTGATTAAGTAAAGGTTTAATGTATGTTAGATTGATATTTTGTAATATTACAAACCAGTGGTGCCGGAAGTGCACAATATTAATGCAAAATCCTCCCCCGTTATTTGAAGGCTGGGGCAATCTGAAATTGTCAGATTGAGGATATATTTAATTACAAGTTCATTTATGCATGTAATTATATGAAAATTGGAATTGGATTACTTGATCCATCGTCCTCTTCCAGAATTTGTTCCAACGAAGGCAACCCAAAGCTATTTCGTTTTACAGTGACAATATTTATACCAGCTTCAACTTTCAGTGAAACCTTCTTTAATAAATCAACAGCATCCTCTTCACATACTATGAATTTGACATTGCTTTCTTTTACGCGATGCAGAATTGTTTCTAAAAATAAAAGCGAAATGTGTTTTTAACAATAGGATTATTCTAATTTAGAATTTTTAAATTATTATACGCTTATAAGACCTATAACTTCCTAAAAATGTGGTTTTTACCTGCATCGTCTTCCGGATATGTAGCTCTGGCTATGGCATTTGCCCTCCAAATGGAAGTCAAAAGAATGTGCACTTTGACTAATTCTTTTATCATATAAATAACCACATCTCCTTTGCGTAATCCAAGCTTGTAAAATCCACTGGCAAGTTTTTTTGTTTCTTCATCAAATTTCCCGTAGTAGCGCTTTTCATCGGTGAGTCCATCAATCTAGTCGCGTTATCACACAACATTAAATTTAAACAAGTTTACCTTGTTACCTTTTTAAATTTTTAAATCTGAAAGCGCAGGATCTCTTACCAGCCAAACGTCTCGCCCTTGTTTAGCATAATAGTCGGCTTTAGCCAAATAATACTCAGGAAATGTCTTTTCTTTGACGTCCACAATCTCTTGAAATTCAGATTTAAGTATTATATTTGACATTGTTAAAAAACAATCCGTTAATTATGCAATCCAAAAGAGTTAAAGGTTTTAGATGTAGCACGGTCA
>JAANSO010000912.1:0-21646 GCA_036507315.1 Lepidocyrtus fimetarius | reverse complement strand
CTATGAACTCTTCTTTCCTTGATAAGATTACAACAAGTTCAAGAAACCAAGGTTGGCTTGTGTTGCAGAAAATGCATAACAAAGAATGCGTTCATTGAGTTGTTTTTCTCTGCATAACAATATCCTTATTTACATGGAGCAATTCAACGAGACATTAACCAACAGAGACAACAAAGATATTTTTCAGTAGTAAAGAAATAGATTGCTTTCCGGTGTGATGAACGATTGGCAAATTCAGAAAAACCTTTTCAAAAGTGAAAATAATATTAGGTCAGGGAAGCCATACTATAGCAGTGTCAGTTATTTATTTAAAATTCAGTTGAAATATTGCTTTTTCAGTAGTTAGTTTGTTAATTACTTTTTACTCTAAAATGACACTTTTGGGTGAAGTTTTGCTTACAAAATTCAGTGATATGCCCAGCTAGTTATTAATGGTTTTAAATTAGTTATAAGTGCAAATGTGTAGAAAAGGGATCTCATTTTACTCTCAATAAACGACAAATATTAGGTAATTACTCATCATGTGCATCGAGCTTCCTTGCGGATACTCATCTCAAACGTTGACAAAAATCATAGCATATTGCAAAATTGTAAGTAAAAATACTGAACGAAACAAAATATTTATGGTTAGCTTTCATTAACTGTAGATAAACATAATTCGTGGATGAATAAAGGAGGGAAAGAAAAATTGTACGCATAAAGCTTGACTACTGTTAATTCCAAAATTATATGCAAAATTAGGATTTGACCCAATTCACATCACTACTTCCAAAATAAGCTTGGTATTTTTGGCAAGACAAGGCTAATATAGTTATTGTATAAATGTATTTATCTTTGATAAAGTTGTTAAGATAGGCCATGTGGCGTGGCGCAGACGGAGGAAGTTCTTTATTTTTGTGTCGTTTCTCTACTCACGCGCCTTAGTTTATCAGATAATGAAGAATGATGGATGATGAAGATGACTTTTATATGCGTTAATATTATTGAAAGGATGTGCTTTGTTCATATACTGATCATTTATTATGTATTATTTGCCATCATTGACAAGGATAATCCATCACGCTACAATTTACCGATCTAGATTTGGCGATAGATCTGTTTTGACGCTTACTTGAGCGTTGTTTGAGTAGGTTACTTCAAATTATTTCCAATATAAACAGTCCATAGGTTAATAATTGACTTTATTCACGTAATGCACTTCACATAATACCAAAAGATTTAATCGTTTTCACTGATGTGACTTTTACCTTTCTATTTTATTTTTACATTTTGTAATAAAACTAATTATGTAAATGTGGTTCAGAAATGCATAACTAAAATATAATTGTGCAGTAGACACAGGGAGACTTCATTGTAGTAATCTATCTATATATCTGACTTGTTGCAAAATCATTTTCCATTTTCCCTTGCCATCAATTCATCACAACAAATTGAATAGTGGTCATCAACAGCAGTAATCAAATCCACCCACACTTAAACCTCTTTAACAATGAAAACAAGGCAAGTGAAGGCTAGCTTGAGTTTTTTGAAGCTGAAACAAGGAGAAGAGAAAAGAAAGGTTGACATGTTGTGGTCAGATAATGCGCATATCTTGGCCTACGATTTATAAGTTTTGACAGGCAGATGTTTACCTTTCGACTATTAAAACATGAAATTCTAATGTACAAGCTTACCATCTTATGATGACTCATGCTCAAGTTTTCATTATCTCACGATTAGGCATCAAATTATATTCAAACTGCGCTGTGACAAGATGGATCATATACAAATATTTGGTATCTATTTAATTCAAAATTTTGAAATGTGCAAAATGTTAAACAATATTAATATTTTGGAAGGGTTTGCTTCAAACAAAATAAACGTTTATACATGCCAAGTGTTATTTCAAGTAAGATTTTCATAAAATGATTTCATCTGTCTTGTCTATTTTCTTAATTCATTACAGACAATTTACGCATGTTTAATAAGTGCAATTGCCATATTCGCACTCTTTCTTGAATGCCATAACGCTGAAGTAAGGCGAAAACAGGGATTTGCAGAATCGGAATGGAGTGGGTACATGAGTACAATAAACAACGATGCTATCTCTTCACCAGAGCCAGTTACAGAATTCAACCTAACAACACCTAGCTCAGCAGATACGGAATCTTCCTTCACAACGGATGCTACCACTACAGAAGATTCGGTTTTAGAAATTGTTAAAGCAGAAAATGCTGAAGAGACTATTGAACATGATCTCATGAAATTCATGGAAATGTCACGTAATAAATTAGATTGATTTTAACTTGCATCACTATCAAAGCTTTTCAAACATGAAAGGTAGTCCAATCTTTCAATATTAATTTTCAGATCCAATAATAAGAGCCTTGTTCATTCTTTGGATCATTGTCAATGTAATCACAGGACTGATTTGCAGTATTATTTTGCTACAAGGAGCGCAAGAAGTATTAAATTAATTTCCTGTTGAGTTTTTATTATAATTTAATATTTTGATATTACTTTTGATATTTTATTTTATATTTTCAGAGAAATTTGTTTAAAGTGAAGACTTGGTTTTTTGTTACCGTCACAAGCTATTTACTATGGATCCCCATTTACGCCTACTGGGCTAGCCAAGCCTTGGACCCTGTTAGTATCCTCATGTCAGGGTTTATGACTTATATGCTTGGTGGGCTGTGCTTGTGGATTGTATCTGGGTTTATTGAAGAACTTAGAATCGAGTCAATTAGTCACAGGGCGGGATATAAAGACATGCTAGTACCATTTTATAAAGTATAAACTGCTCTAATCATACATTTTGCCTGAATAATACTTAATCAACCAAATAAATGACAATAAAATCAGGCTCTCTGCTATGTACTATTTTAGGGGTAAATTACAAAGTACAAGGCTATATTCTTTTCTATAATTAACAAGTATTGTGTAAAAGTATGTAACAATTAGATTGTTGTAGATGCATATAACTTTCCGGAAATCTCAAACTTTGTTTCATCAATACTTTGTACCGATAATTGTTCCGGATTGTATGTGTATTCAGTCAGGCATCAGTCGTTGTTTACTGAACTTTAGAGGAAGAATAAAATCCACAGCCCCGCAAGTAGAATCCAATTAAATTATTGCTTAAGGCTCTTCATTTTTCTGCTTCAAAGAATTGTATTTACTGATGGTTAATAAAAGTAATTATATAACTTAGGTTTCAAGCAATATTCCATCATGAAGCCCTAAAAGCATATTTTTGTTAACCTCAATCGCCACACGTGTTTAACATGAAAACTTCCGTATATTGAAGAAAACGATGTAAGATTTGAATTCTGTAATTTATATAACTCATGTTTTGGAAATCTTAAAAGGGAAATTGTATAAAATATAAGTTTTCAGACAAAAGTAATAAGTAAGCAAAATTTGTATTATTCGACCATAGGATTTGGTTGTGAATCGGAAATTCTGAATTTTATAATTGAATCGAAATGTGTATTTGTGAAACTTCCTGCCGCTTTCTTATAAGAAATCAGTATCAATCGAACAAAAAGATAAAAAGAAGAGGGAGAGCAGTTTACCTCCTTACATTCGGGATCACGAATTTATACATATTTTCCAAGAAACAAATACGATTGATATTGTACGAGATACAAAAAAATGAATCACGACAACTCTCTTCGAAATTTCTAGTTTTCAAGCTGAAACATCTTTTCCTTTCTTCCAGCTAAAAATATCTTACTTGAATCCAATGAATTTCAGCAATACGCCGAATTCTCATCTTGTTTACTCTATTTTATACCCCACATGGTGATATTCCCGTAAACATAATAATTTCCAGCAATCCTGAAAAAACCTATCAAACATTCGTGCATTTCTCAAATAACTAAATGCTAAGATAATAGTATCAGATTCTCATTCACGGTGAAATACTGAAATTGAAACATTCCATCCAGGTTTTGTACCAAAAAATTCCTCTTCAATGAGAAGATTTGATTCCCTTTGAGATCTATATCTATGACATAAATAGTATTTTTCATTATTTGTTCAGATATTTACATGAGCTACCATTCCAAGTTTTCAAGGAAAGTTAAAATACAATGATGAAAGCAATTATTTTGTTTACACATGCCTCATTATTTTACTATTTGCATTTCTTATAAGCTCATTTTGCTCATTTATAATTGGTGAAATAAATAGGTACGACGTAATTACCTGGCGGGATATTTCATTCACTGTCATGAAACTTTGTTTGTTCCAACAAAATTAACGGAAATAATCCAACTTCTTTGTTTTTCTGAAGGTAAACATGGCAAGACTCTTACTCTAATTAATCGTAAGTCACGGGTCAGTGAACGCATTTTCTCTGAATTAAGATAATACCAGGCTGCGGCATTGATATATGTATATCTACATCCACAAAGAAAGTGAAAATTATGACCTTGAAATATAAAATTTACCTGCTTTCACTTTAAAGCATAAACATTCCGTAATGGTAAAGGGTATTTTACAGTGTTTACTTTGCATTGATTTCTTGAAAACTGTTAGCCAGCCAGAACATGGTAAAACAGCGGAAATCTTTTTTATCTTGCTACATAGTGTCACATAATTCTACATAGGTACATTGTAGGTAATAATAATAAGCTTTTTAAAAGAAATGGATACAATTTTAAGTAACAAAGAGCTTGTAAGTAGGCGTATGTGTTTACTTATTTTTTCAATAAGCAAGGAAAAGTTTCCATAATCCATCAACGCCATTAAAATAAATTGATCAACGGTTCCAGTAGTCAAATTAGTTCAACTAAAGTTACTGAAATTGAAAGCTCAAATTCAAACAATCGTCCTAATCATAAAAGTGCCTTCAAAGAGTAAGTAAAATATCTATGATCTAAACCTATTTCCAGAATATTTATGCACAGAATATTTATTACGGAAAAATATACCTTCTTTTTAATATAAAAAGGTGAATCATTTTTGAAGTTCAAGATTTTAATGCATAATTCAATGCAGAGTTATTAGATCGATAAATTGCTTACAGTAAACAGCAGCTTCGATTCATATTTATAAAAAATACTATGGTCAGGAAGGTTAATGCTAGAGAAAGAGGATGAAATTGAGATGCAATGTTTTTCAAATGGTTAAATATTTGTTCAATATTATGTAATGATTTCTGCAGTTAAGAACCTTTTATAATTTTCCCATTTGTGTCATTAAAAATACTTTCCTTTATTGGAAGGACTTTTCCTCAAAAATGTTTTCACCCACATACTTGGTTAATCTGTATGGGACTTTATTTGTTATTCAAGAGAAGGCTTATATCATGAACGGAAGGCTTCAATTTATTTAGACAACCAAGGCATTTTAAAAGGGTTTGTATGGTAATATCGGAAGAAAACGGGTCATTATAAGAAAGAGATCTCCGTGTAATGTTTCAATCCAAACGTAAATTCTGCTTTTTTACTTTCCTCATGGGAAATTCACACAAAAGGCAACATTGATATTGACACTAGATTGTCTTTAGTCGGATGATAGTAGCTAGTAGCTGGGATGTAAATGTGCGCTTTAGTTACAACTTATACTACCAAGGATTCATCTCAACTTGTCCTTTTCCATATCCAGTAAATGTAAAAACTGGAAAAACGCTTCTGTTGCTTTCCTGACGGCGTGTGAATATGGTTAACCTTCTCTCCAACTACTACTGAACTTTGTATCTATATCGGTAGCAAGGGATCAAGCAGCAATATTATACAAAAATGAGCAAAGCCCACTCTATTCACTTTCATGGTCTCGCCACAGTTAGTTCGCAATTTTTTATCAGAAGCACAATCCAGTCGTCAATAAGCCAAGTAAATAGAAACTACTTTTACTTTTAAAATCTTTTAAAGTTACGTAATATATTCAAATTTCTAATTGTCCCCTAATTTCAAACCCCTTTTAAGAGTATAAGTGTTACATAACTATCTGAATACAATTACATATATCTACATCTATTTATGTACTTTAACTTTGAAAGAATATGAGAAAAAGAACTAAATAAATTCTTTTCACGGACCATTTAGAAAGCTTTATTTGGTGACACAAGTGCAGACACGCTTTAACAAAGTTGAATATAATCATTAGTCTTTCTTGTTGTTTTGCTAATCTTGTTTTCTGGAATTTTAATAATTTTAAACGATTCTCAACGGGACAAGTTTGTTAGTGACAGTGAAAAATACCAATTCTCGTAGAAGCAATTTTATCTATTCAAAGTTATTTTGTTGTTGGTCCGCGTTGCGACATTTCACGCGTGCAAACTGTTGTACAGACTAGCATGTTTTATAGTAAAATGAACAAACCAACTGTAGTGTCAACTTGTATGCGGTAACAAACGGCAGTTAGGCTTATTTTGCATCACAATCTTTTAACCCTTTACAAATTACCTCATTTTAAATTCATTCTTTTCTGCATGAATGCACAAATTTTGTACTTTCACAGCATCTTTGTGTATGAAAAATTGTAAAACTTGCATACTAGATACATTTTGTGTTGGTTGCCTTTTGAGAGTGCGTTTTAGTTATGTACTTTTACAAAAAAAATACAAAGAGGTTTAATGGATTTGGCTGAAAGTTCGGCTTTGTTGGTATTACTATTATCATTGGGGTTTAAACATGAATTGGTAAAGTGGATTATCTTTGGCTGACCGAATAAACGTAGGAAGGGTTAGAAGCATTTACGTTTTAATTTTTAATGTATTGCTGACTGACGAGAGCGTGATTTTCTTTTGTTAATTTGTGAATTTGTTGAACGAAACAGTAAGTAAAGTGATGTTATTAGGATTGGCAGCGTCCTATGCTCGGTTGGTTGGTGAAGAGAGTGATAGTGATAGATGTGAAACCAAATACCCACACAAAGCCCGTTTATAATTTAATTTACCGAGAAGCGCATAGTGTTGTGCAAATTTAGAAGTAAAGGCGACTCTGGAATTGATATTTGTTAACGAAGCAACCTTTTGTGTATATTCATTAAAGTCCAAAAAGGAAGCTTAGATCGTTTGGCAAACTCAATCTCTGTTCTTTGCGTATTACTTTATTGTAATCATTCACCTAGTTAAACGAAATTCTATAGATATAGAAATACAATTCTCTTGATGTTGTTCTTGTTTTATGCTCACATGAGTTGACATTTCATCAGTTTGTGCTCTTCTCATAATTAATGAAATAATAGTAGTGGACTATACCTAATAATAAAAGTGTAGAATGAAAATGAAACTGGATAAATATTTATGAAATGGCCAGTGCCACGTGAATAAAAACATCAAAAAATTGGATAAAGCTCAGCCGAAACTTGTAACTAGTTACATTTCATACAGAGTTGAACAAAAATTGAGATTTTCATATTTAAACCTGTGAAGTCCAAAAACTAGGAAACAACATGAGGTCGTGTTATATGCTTCAAGCCAAAGTGATTGCCGTCATTGAGATGGTAAAAATGTTTAGTCTTACAGTGTCAATAGTTTTAATGAAGTAACGTAATAATTTTGTATATTAATTTTAGGTCTTGTCAAGTATTTGCTTACTACTGTTGGTATGCGCTGCTGTACTGGTAGCCACAAAGCGAGATGATTTACTGGAAAATCTTCGCAATATAAATCAGGATGATGAAGATTACCCTTACCTAAAAGAATTACTAGAGTCAACAAGTAAGAATATAAATGTTTGTCTGTAAATGCTTAATGAACATTTAGCACATTTACCAACTTTACAAATGACGTCAAATATTCTTTGTTTTACTTAGCGAGAGAACAAGTAACTATATTCATGGTGCCAATCATTTACTTTTTGGTTGAATTTTGTCTTGGAATCTTTCTATATCGAAGCGCGGACAAGGTAATGTTGATTTTTAAAAGTACACAATTAAAGAGTGAGTGAGTTTTTAAATAGAAAATAACAACTTAAAACACTCTTGTCTTTAAATTTCAGACGCAGTACAAACGGCTTCGAGTGTGGGTAACTATTACCACCACGCTGGTGATAGTTGGCATAGTCTTTTATCTGATAGAAATAATACGTAGCGGGAACCCGGACATAACCAGCACTTCGGCTATTTTCATGGTTAATTTGGCATTTACAGTTTATTCCATCTGGGTTGTTCATTCTCTCATAAGGGAAATAAAAATGCAGGGAGTTCATCAGCCAGTTCCATACAATGCGTACACATATAAAATATAGGTTAATTAGTTATTACGTAATTCATGTTTAATCCTTAATGCTGCAAGTCTTCTCTTTTGATTTAATTGTTGTTGATACTTCAAAAGAGGAATTAGTCACTCAAATATTGTATTTCTATTGTTTTTCTTTATAAACACTACTAACTATAAAATATAAATAGTAAATTTAATAGTTTTAGTTTCAACTTTAGTACGAACTTTTCAATATAAAAAATAGTAAATAATAATAGTTATTAAAGGTTATAACATAATTCCTACGATTGGAATAAGATACACTTACTAAACTAATACAAAATGTTACATTTAGATTTAGAAGGATAGGCGTGTTTTTGTCAGTTTTACTGTGGCTTTTGCGACTGTCGTTTCAGATCTGAATGGCGTGTAAAATATTATATAGATCTTATATATAGAAATATATATAGAAGTTAGAGGTTTGACTGAATTCGCGAGTAAAATATGTTGACTGATAATTTTGCTGAATGGAAGGCGTCAAATTATGAAAACTTTAACGCATGTTTATGCGTTGTGGTAAATAATATTTCAACCTGTCAAGTATAATTATTAATGGTTATCCGTTCAATTTTATAAACACTTGTATTTATGCCCAATATATTTTTAGATTTCAAATAAAGAAATAAAACCCGTAAACTGATTGGGAGTTTAAACTGACAATCAATGTCATGACTTTTTTGACGTTATATTAGGTTGCGGTTGGTGCAATTCGCGGCTTTCTTATCAATCTCTGTCTATTATGATTTCCCCGTACAATATTCCAGTCTAAAATCTACACTATTAGACTACAATCTATTAGTCATGATTTTGCACTAAAATGTAGGTTGGCTATGTTGCAGAAAAATAAAACTTTCATACATTTACCCTCACCTTGCTGCAAATGATTTTTGCAACTTTAATCTTTCTGCACGAACGGGCACTGCGGACACGTGCATAATTTAAACATGCATTTCCCTGTTTTTAATCCTAGTATAGTATACATTGATGTACATAGACAAAGTACAATTCAAGTAGCTTTATAAACAGTAAAAACAGAATTAGAGCCTGTGTAAAACGAATGATCTAAAAACTTCAACTAAAGTGAATTGATTGATCTTTTGCCGTCATTGAGTAAACGAAGCAGCCATAGCGGATTGTAAAATTTCCTAATTGGGCTTTTCAATATTGGTATATCCTAAATTTAAAACAAAAACATTTCTCATGAACGTGTACTTTCGATGATGATGGTACAGCATGTAGTAGTGCCAAATTGTTTATATCTTGTTAGCTCAAGAAAATATATTGGATTTAAATTTTACACCCACACAGCAACAAGGAAATTATAATTTTCCACAGTTTTTCAATTTCGGAGGAACAAAATCTCAGGTTTATGTACTGAATGACATTGAAGAAGAATTGTTCGAGATTGAAGAGTAAACTTCAGAAAAAATTTATGATCTGGCATCTGGTTTCATTGGCTTGTTGTTGGTTTCCCAAAATTAGGCTTAAGTGGTCTTTCAATTTGTCCTGTTATGCATTTTTAAGTAAGTAATCAATGAAAGCACCAAAATATTAAAACCTTTCATTGCTTCTAGTCAACTAGCAACTGAACTCCAAGGTTATGAGAGGAAACAGTATTTTACTCAGATTTCTTTTAGCAAAAGATCAATTCAAAGTGGTGACGAGAAACTGGAGAAAGGAAGAGAGAGTAGTTCTTATCAGACTAAAGTGCTTTATGGCATAGTAAACAGTAGCTTATCTGCATTTCACTAAAACCAATCTTAATAAATCAACTACTAGACTAATGTAAAACAAAGGTAGTTTACTTGTTATTACGCCATAACTGCAGCAATCTGTTGAAGTAAAGCAAAAACGTTTATATTTGGTGTAAAAATAAAAGTTATTTGAAGTTTAGAATCAAAAATCAATTTTATAATACAATTTTAACTTTTTCAGTTATTCATTAGACTAGACTGAACGAGTTGAGGACAAGACCGACGCCTTACAATTACTTTGAGATGCATTTGAGATCGGTACGAAAAGGTTGTTGCAAGGTCAATATAACTAATATTTAGTAAAAGTTTCAAAATTTTGGTTTGAAGCAGCAATGTAACAAAGTTTGTGGTTATTCAAATGGAAATACCTGAACTGTAGCGATGTGTTCGCTGGAATATCAGCTAAAAATCATAGCTGTCCTTGAAGTGGTAAGATAATTTTTGAAACGAGACCTTTTACAATCTATAAATCGTGGCGTTTATTGAAACTATTTCAGCGCATTATACAGTAATTACATTTTGTTGTCCAGCTTGTGTCCGCGTTTTTTCTGGGGTTAAACATGAAAATTTTAGCACAACTTACTCTGGACTTGGATGAGAACGAACAACGGCAAACGGGACACAATTCCCGGTACAGATACAATTTATCGGGTATGATCAGCTTAAAATGAAGCTTAGTAACTGATGTAAACGTACAGTATTTCATTTAAATGTACGTTTATTTAATTTTAAAGAAGCAGCTATTGTAATGTACTTCACTATTCGTGTTCTCTATCTATTTGGCGAATTTATTCTGGCAATATTTTTAACATACCATGTTTTCCGGGTAAATATAAATATCATAATTTTAAATTTTACCGGACTGATTGTTTTTAGTTTGAAGCGACGTCTATTAGCAAAGGGTTTTAATTTTGTTTTAATTTTGTTTTTCAGAAAAACGTGAATGGCCTAATGTTGTGGTTCTTCATGACAATTATTTTTTCAATTCCTAGCCGATGCTATTTTATTGGAGGAATTTTATGGGATCATTACTTTGTTACAACACTTGCAGTGTTTTCTGCCAACTTGGCTTTTACAACATATTCTTTAGTTATTATATGCTTTTTTGTCAAGCAATTAACAAGGGGAAGTGGGGGCGGTGGTAGTACAGCCAATTCCAGTAGGCGAGGATCTCTAGCCACTTTCAATAATGAGTTTCACGACTCATTTACGGAACCTTTGTGAAACTTTAATTTATGCTACTTTGAATAAAAACGCTGTGAAATATTAAACCAGTTTTAAATCATCGTTTTGATTGCATACATCGGATATTGAAGGATGTCACCTAAGATAATGCATGCAATATGTACATGCTATTACGAACTATTGCATATTCGCAAATTTTAATGTTCAATACTAAAATAATGAATAAATACCTATATTCAAGGTCTTGAATGTAAGTAGTTATCTGTAGTATAAACAAATACACACAAAACACAGTTAGTAGCTATTATATTCCTTTCAATTTTAAAAGAGTAACTCCAGTTTCTCCTTTATTCCATAATAAAGTAATTACACGTTGCGATTACAATTTTATAGTTTAACCAACCATGGTATAAGACTAAATTGCTAGTGAAATTAAATTTCAAAGCAAAACTCAACCGTGTAACTCGATTTCGTGGTTTTTATTTTTTAGATCATGTTAGGTTGGCGCCTCGGTTTGCTTAAAAGTGTTTTGCATTCTAACCATACTTTACCTTAATGACTCTGAATATTTAATTATCACATCTCTCTATTATCCAGTTGCATTGCAAAAACCTTTTTATTTCCATTCCTATGAAACCACGAGTGAATCACCATCATCAATTCGTGGATTATATTCCTCTAACCTGAGACACTCCGTGAAGAGGTGCTAATTTCTGCTATTCCTTAAACCAAGTGAAATTATGTCTGAAGCTTACCAGCCCCATACCCAAGATGGTTTTCAAGTAATTTTTCGTTTTATAAAGTTTATTTAGGCATTCTAAAATTTTGCAATAAGATTTGCGAATGAAAATTAAACAGCGGAATAGCGTGCGTGCTCAAGCATTTTTCTGGTATAATCAAAGTTGATAATTACCTGTCCTCAATGCTAAAAGTTCCATGTTTAAGTTTATGTGTGTTTTGAAGCTTACTTGTTGAGCAAAGAAACTTAAATTGAGGTGTGTATCGCTACGTACTAGTAGTATAAAAATTTAAATTTAACACTTGCATTCTCTTCAAGCTCATCCAAAGTACAAATAGTAACGAATATTTGAATGCATAATAAAATAATAATTCCAAGAAAATAACATAATATGACATACATTGTCCAAATTCGCAATATTAAATAACTACATCCACAAACGGTTAGACCTCTTTAAAATTTAAACATAGACAGAGTCTTGAATTGTTGTTATTCCTTGAGACCAGGGGGCAGAATAAGAGAAGTTAAGATTTGTCTAGTATTGTGTGACGCATAACGCAACCCGCAGCGCAGTATCTAAGTAGACGGCATGGTGCACGCGATGATACTACTGTTACTGCAGTTATTAAACAACAAATACGTTTTCAATGTTAAGTTAATAATAAGCGTTGTGATAAAAGTAAATATTTTGCACACTCCATTAAGACGTGAACAGTATTGTGTTCGTCGTTGTTGAAAATAAAATAGGCTAACTACACGAAATTGATTTACAATGGAGGATGGAAGTGTATTGAAGTGATTGCTTCCAGCTCCAACATTCCGTTGATCTTGAATCGTACATACTGTGACTTCTTATTGTGACATATCACCAACAACAAGTTTTTGTGAGCGTATGCCTATATAATTAAACTACGAAGAAGGTATTGTGTTTATAGTAAACAGGAATGTTTCTAGCAATAAGTGGAATGCTAATTACGATGATCAATGATGCCATCATCGTCGCAAAGTGATTAGTCATATCTTAAATTCAATAAGAATTGTTGTAAACGACATTGCCTGCTCTAGTGGTTCAGTGTTTTTCTTGTCGTTGATTTTTTAAATATTGGAAACTTGTTCGCGTACCAGAATTAAAAGACTTTTAATTTCCTATAATTGAACATTTTTAAATAAATGGTTTCTTATATTTTGCGCAAACCTTTTCTTACACTTTGAAAAAGCCAATCTAGTGATCTAGATCAATAAATAATCATGTGCGGAGTAAGTTACGGCACTCAAGCAAGAGTTATTGCTTGGATTGAAATAGTAAGTCAGTTTGATTGTAAACAAGGTCATAAAATCTAGAAAATGACTTTAATGGCATTTCGTTTCAAGGATTCCAATTTTTTATTTATATTTACTGTGTATTTTTTAGATCACATCCGTTATCGGGTTTGTGTTTGTTTCACTCAGCACGCTTATTTTAGGAATGAATAACGATATAAGGAATGCAGTTCTTCAGGATGAAGACAGTATCTTTAGTGTTATTTTGCATTTTTCATGTAATCTATTCAAATTATAAGAACCAATTAATCACTAGACGGGACTTTAAAAATGTATTGTTTCAATTTTTCCAGTGCCAGAAAAGGTTACTTCAGTCGCACTTCCAGTAATCTATTTCCTCGGTGAATTCATTATGGCTATTTTTCTGTACAGAAGCGTAACTAATGTAAGACTTAAATTATGTGTGTCATGTTTTGATGACGTTTTATGCAGTGTTGCCGAAAGTTATAGAAATCTTGTTAATTTCAGAGGAATTATAAGCACCTCAGGATTTGGTACATTGCTACAATCACCATTTGTATGACAGCGGTGTATTTCTTCTTACCTGGCGTGTTCTTCACTGATGACTCATTCTACTTCATCTTCATTTTTATAGGAAGCTATGCCTTTACAGCATACTCTGTTTGGGTTGTTTATTCTTTGATGCAAGAAATGAAACGCGATGGTCTACATTTTCCTGTTATAACTTATGAAGACGATGCAGATAAACTTTAATCGAGGCTTGCCAATCTTTCTGCATTTTATTTATATAAACATAGATTATATAAACAATCTTCTACGGTTAACGGCTGCGTACTGGCTGTACTTGTTCATTTCATAAAAATGTATACTACATTTTAAATCTATTAACGCACAATTTTATATACAATCAATAAACGGACAGTTTTGTGCTAGGTCGAAAATATATTCTCAAAATTGATTTTTAAACTTTAACGAAATTATTATATCTCTATCAACTTTATATAGATGGAATGCCTGATAGATATTTGATTTATCTTCCAGCATCTTTCAACTTCAGAGAAAGTATAACTTTGAAGTTTCCAATTAGTTTACCTTTACGAAAAGCATTTTTTTCAAGTTATCAATTATTATGTCTTTTGAAACTCTCCAATCCGTATTTACAACTTTTTAACGATCAACCATAAAACTGTATCAAAGAATATCAGATATTTATCATAATATGCAGTTCGTTATACCTATTTAATTTTTTTTCAAAAGTGCGTTATCAATCAAGCATCTATTCTAATTCAGTATGAATTCAGTAAAAACAGGAATCCTATTCTAAAGAAGGAAATTAGCAAGGAACAGTAAATTATGCAAAACGTTCGATATGAATTTGGAAATAGGCACTAAAGTAAAATTCAATTTTGATAAGTGTTTAGTAGGTAGAAAGCGTGTGTCAGTGTGTCTTGTCTGAGAAACATTTGTACTAAAAGCTAGAGTAGATTGAGTAGACTGGCTTTTTCTAAAGAAATGCAAAAACCTGACAGTGTTGGAGGCAATAGTAATGGTAAAATTTTTGTGTTGAAGGTGGTAGTAATTTACTCCAAACTCCACGGAGCGTTTTGATCATTTAGGAATACTTCAGCAACTAATACCATTCATGAATGCATTCTACCATGTATCCCACAATAACTGCCGATCAAATGTAGGCTGGAAAAGTGTTTGGCCAATATATTCGAATTCCAAGTGAGATCTACGTGTTTTATTCCCTGTAATTTATAACATTTTTGCATTCCCCACTCCACCCACTTGTCCACACTTTTCCTCTTTTTATGTTCATTGTAGTGATAATGATGCTTTGGCTGTCGTTATTCATAAAATATTTAACAATGATGAATTGTCGATGTGTTAAACAGCGCAAAATAACAAGAACAGATTAGTGAAAGCATTTCCGCGTGTAATAGGAGCAATATTGCAATAAAATTTGTTCTTGCACTTACAAACTACTCTACTTATAAAACACTTTGCTTTCACAATTGATTTTTTGGGCTTTTCGTGTGTGTCCTGCTTTTCATGGAACATTTTATTTGCTAAAAAATCCGTTGTACTAGTCAAACCATAGATAGGCAGGATATAATGATAAATGAGTACCATATGTAGCTTCGGTTTATTTCTCGACGTAAAGTTCTGTACGATTATGACTAACGAACTCGTTCCCACTTCCTCCAAAATCCTATTACTATTGCGACTACTCTTTGGCCAGAACCGTGGAGCTCTACTGTCATCACCATAACACGCAATAGCAGCCCTTTGTTAAATGGACAGTTATGTGCACTTTGCAAAAAGGTGTAGAATATTTACCTGCCAATCATAAACTGACTTATAATGTAAATGGATATCTGAAAAGAAAGAAAATATCATCATTGTTATTATCGCCTTTCCTTTTCCATTCTTCTTTCTGCACGCAACTGCCATTTAGCTAAAGTAGAAATTGCTTTCTACAACTTTCGACAACTATTTTCACCTCTGATAGTTTAGTTTTACGTAAGAAGCAGACCATACAGGTTTGCATATCAAAACTTTCTCCGATTCAAACTTTGATCGATGTTTCGTATCTTGAATACTATGAATAAAAGAATGGTGTCTTATGAAGCCTGAAAATTAAACGTAGCCATTAAAAATCCGATGAATACTTATGTAGTTTTTGAATTAACTTAAAGTTAGTTTTGAAACTGAAATTTAAAAAGTCTGGTAGTTTGGTTAAGTATGGGAGGTGAGGCAGAACATAATACGGACGAGACGGAGGCAACATATGTCGAAAAGGCATATTGCTGCAGTAACTACCCTCAAACGGAAACGACGTTAATTGCAAAGTTCGATTTGGTATGAAAGTATTAGATGTTTCAATTTAAGGTTGTAGCACATTTACAAAAGTAGTTGACAATTTATTAAAATTATGTATTCATAATTTTTGTTCAACAGGTTTTAGAGGCAATTGGTCTTGTATCATTTATAATTTCAATAGCCACAGTAGCCAGTAAAGATGAGTCTAATGAGGTAAGTCAGCCTGAGAAACCAAATGCAACAAATATTTCACAACAACCGATGACACCTTATGAAAACATCACAAATGATCTGTCCATGTTCTTCCAATGGCCAGGTAAGCTATAAGACTTAGGTATTAGTTGTGCATTGATTTTGTCCTTGCTTATTTACCTATTCAAGACATTGTCGCCATCATCATAGTTTCATTTACCTTAAACCAATAACAGTCAAAAACCAGCTTGTTGTGATGTCGTTGAGCCTATTTGGATGTGCCACTGGAATGATTTTTTCTGTAATCCTTTGGATTGGTGTAATAAAGGTAACTTTCCTTTTTATAATAAAGAAAAAATGGATTAGTGATAAAATATATTTTTTATTTGTATAGAAAAATCATGCCTTTCTATTGACTTGGTTTATCTTCAACCTTATATGTCAAATTGGATTCACTGTACTTGGAATTGTCATCATTGTCAAAGCCACGACCAAAGTTTTGGTTAGCCTTACCACTGTATCGTTTTTTCTCTACAAATGGTACTGCCTTTGGATTGTGAAATTATTAATGAGTGAAATTAGAGCGATTAGAGAAGGATATACAAATCCCTTGGATGATGCAGATGGAGACCAAACCAATCATTTGGTTTTACATTCTGATTCCTTCACTGTTGACAAATTCTAAATATGAAAATGATGTAATCAATATTGATTAAATGTTTTCTGTGATTATATGATATTCGTTTTTACTTTAATTAACTTAACATTTATGATAGAAACATTTCAAATACACTGGTATTAAATACGGTAAAGTAATAACCGTTATATTACTAATACATGACAAGTATTTGTTCACGTGAATGTTTATAAATAAAAAAGATTTTCATTCAAAAAAAGATTCTCTATTGAACAAGAAATGTGAACTTATTTTATGAACGTTTCTATCATTTCTCGTTTCTTACCTTTTAGTATTTCATAAGATATGTGTTGTACAGGTACTAACTCCACAGGTACATTAGAATTTTCCTTGTACTTATATTTTTAGAAATTATTTGCATTTAACCCTACCGTATTTTTTCTTATACCTGCAGTATATCAACCGTCTTAACCTGTTAAAAATAATGAAGGGTCCTATATGTACTAATGCATAATAAATGTCTACTTGAAATGTTTCTCTTTATTTTCATGCAAACTTTTACATACTAACAATCAATCGTAAGTGACTGGAGGCAGTTTTTAGTGGATCTGCTTACAAATAATTTAATTATTCAGTTTTAATCTAAACTAAATTTGCAGTAAGTTTTTAGTGATGAAATTATCAGAAATAACGCTTATAATTGGATTTCTCTTTGCCGCTTTAGAATATGCAGGTAATGGAGAAAGTTAACATTGTTTTTCGTGTCAACATTGTAATTCGTGATATTTTTATCAATTTATGTAACTGTTTCTTTTAATTTTTATAGATTGCCTATGGGGAGGTGGGAATGGTGGCTTAGGAGGTGGGTACGGAGGCTTTCAGTCAGGCTATAATCCTCATGGACACGGGTATGTAGGGTTTTAAAATGTATTTCAAAGCTTTGCGATTCGCATTCTAAAATTTCAAATGTTTGCAAACATTTTCAGTGTATTTCCTGTCAATTTTTACATAGAAGTTATGTTCATAGAGGTCAAACTAAGGTCTCGTTCTAAAACGTTTTTTCATGTTTAGACCACGTTTTCTTGGAGAATAAAAGGGGTGCCGAAACGTTTCTTACGTTTAGATACACACTGTCAACGAATGCAGCCAACATGCTTTACATTGTTGGGCAAATGCCTAATTTGAATTATTTGCACAATGAGCAATAAAGTCTCAATAATTGACAGTTTTTCTCCAATGAAACGTCATTTAGGTTTCGTTTACGTTACGATTATTTAATGGAATCTGGGAAAATCAAAGCTTTTCAAATATTTGCTTCAATACTTTGCATGTAAAGTATTGCAAAATAAAGTATTGCATATTTTTTAAAAACTTTAGGTATGGACCGGATGTCTGTGCTCAAGCCAGACAAAGACAACAAGCATTTCGTGGAGGAGGTGGAAGATTTCCATCAAATAATAATAATAATCACAATTATCAAAACCAATATCCAGCTGAATTCGGTGGATTTAACAATAACGCGTACTTTCAAGACCCCACCCCTATACGAAATTCCCAACAAACCCCTTCATTACAAGAATTACTCCAACCAGTCCTTATGAGCCCATATAATACAAATAAAAATAAACAAAATGTTGGTCATAGAACAAACATTGCGAATTCAACAAATCCGACGTCATTACCACTTACTTGTTCGCAATTAAATAAACGAGATCCAGAAGTTTTTGATCAGAAATGCCTATCCCCGCTTTCCAGTGAACACACACCATGCTCCAATCAAGAAACTTTCCCTATTGGAACAACCGCAATCATAACATGTAAAAGTCCACAATATTACAGCGATTCAGGTGAAATGCTAGTTGAAATATGCAAAATGGGTAAATGGCAAAGTGATGGAAAAACACTTACATGCAAATCCAATATGATGATGGACACAAAACCTTCAAAGCCTCAAAATCAGCCACCAAGTTATAGCGACCCTGTAGCTCAATATGTTCAGAAACCGGCTTATCAAGTGCCTATTCAAAGACCCGGAGTTTATCAGGATTCTCAAGTCCCTTCTAATTACGATGTAACCCCATCGTATTGGGACCAACCACAAAAAACTCCCGATACTCCCACCATTCCAGAATCCTACAATCCAATGGTTTACCCACCATATTTTACAACGACGACGACGACACCTACCACAACAACCCCAAGGCCGACAACTTCTACAACTACAACTGCCATACCGGAAACAACTCAAATGCCAAATCATCATTTTCCCCATAATTTAGATTGGAGAAATTATCAAGCTAGCCAGGATCATTACTCACCTCCGTCTCCTGTGAGTAGTACTCATAATCAAACTCCAACTTTGCATCATCCACCCCCGCATCATAATTATTCTAGCGTAAGCAAACCCCACTATCAACAGCAAACCGACTATTTTCACCATTCTGAACCAGGTAAATGCCCACCTTTGCGAAGCAAATCTGGGGCAATAATGGAATGTTTGTCAAAAAGCCCCAGGAAATCTAACAGCGGTTCCAATTCGGGTTACATATTGTCAATTAGTGACTGCCAAGACCAGCAGCCACATGGGACGGAGGCTACATTCAAATGTCAAATGTATTATGAACCGCTAACAGGTATGCTTACGCAATACCGCAAATGTAAGGATAATGGAATGTGGTCAGGAACGGATGATGGTTTTGGATGTAAACTAGAATGTGGAAAATCGAATCCTGGTTCAAGATTACCTTTAATTACGTTTGGAGAGACCACGTTCCTTGGGCAGTGGCCTTGGCATGCAGCATTATTTATAAGGGACAGAGGGGAAATTGCTAACGCTTGTGGCGGTACTCTAATCAGCAATAAGGCAGTTTTAACTGCTGCTCATTGTGTAAACTTGTATTTATCTTCATTGCTGAGAGATTATGATGATATTAGAGTAGACTTGGGAAGATATCACAGGGAAAAGGATGATCCGTACGTGCAAAAATTGCAAGTGGAGAAGATTGTTACACATCCTGCATATAATCCATTTATTTTTGAGTCGGATATAGCAATAATCATTTTGAAAGAACCAGCACGCATTGGATTCCATGTACGACCAATTTGCTTTCCAAAATCACAGAACGCAGCATTTGATGAAATGCAACTTGCTGATGGTGCAGTAGCAACAGTAAGCTTTCACTATTCTAAAACAGCAGTTAGAAATCATCAGTCAGTCAAAAAGAAAATTTTAATTAATTTTTATTGCAGGTTGTTGGATGGGGACTGGATGAAACTGGGGAAAGTCCAAACGAGCTTCGAGCTGCCAAACTCCAAGTGATTGGGTATAAAGAATGTATCGCTAGTTTTGACGAGGTTGACACAGGAGCCCTTTTAGCAAAATCGACGACGTTTTGTGCAGGAAATAATAACAGTAAGACCAAATATATTACCCGTATCATTAATTTTGAACAAATTGACTGTGAGTGAGCTCTAATTAAAACCAATTTCCCCCTTTATTTTAGAAACGAATGTTTGCCGAGGTGATAGCGGCAGCGGGGCATATTTTGCTGTCAAAACTTCGACAGGTGGAACTAGATGGTTCCTTCAAGGTCTTGTAAGTTTAGGAATAAACGTATCTGCGAATGACAAAAGCTGCGATCCAGAAAAAGTTTCAATTTTTACTCGGATAAGTCCCTACTCTGACTGGATAATTCGTGTTTTGTCGGAAAATGATGCACTCTGAATGAGTTATGGCGCTTAAGTTTTGAACAAAACATTGCTTTAAATTGTTTGTATCAATTTATTTAAGTCTTTTATGTTGTATTGTTGAAGATTTTTATATTATTTTAACCATGTATGTAGTTTAATTACAAAACTAATGATAAATAATATACATTTTATTTATTTTATTTGCTTGACACTGTCAATAAAAAAGTATCAGGGTTATTTTTTATTGGTGATGATACCGCATACATATACCTATTTGTGTCTAGGCCTGGAATAAACTCCGGACTTTGAATAGTATCATGGGGTTCCAGCCCAAAAATTAATAGAACCCGGGGGCACAATTATAGGAAATACAATATTTATAAGTAATAACCCATAGTACATACAACCGACGAAGTAGAAATAACGCACAGAAACTGGAAAATATAATGAAAATGGGCATCTACATTTGTTCAATATTTTTAGGCAGATGAAAAAAGCCGGCCGGCCTAAACGAGGACCCATTTTGAAGAGCTAATGCATACAGAAAATGATACATTTACTGATTTTTAACTCATGTACCTTTTTAAAGAGGATTATGAACCTGTGAATAGGTATTTGCCTTTTCTTTGTTAATAAATTAACCTGTTGCGTACGTTCACACGTATTTTGTTAAATATGATAAAAATACACAGCCCTGTAGAAAATTCCCAGCAAATAAAAAACTAACATGTACAATAATCCTTGTCCCTATGTCTTAATGAATATAAGAGGAATTTTATTTGAGTCCTTGTCAGCCCAAGCGGTTCAGTAAATTGGACAAGTCTCAATAGTTTGGACATAAAACAACATTTTGTTATTTTAATTTGGAAAATGATAAAATTAAACTTTGAAATTTTAATAATTTTGTTTCTTCCTTTGATTACAGTTGGTAAGTTAATAATTTAAAATTAAATCTAACAATGTTTTTCAAAATCATTCCAAAATTGCATAATAAATTGGTTGGATGGGACCCTTCAGGCCCTACTTCCTCTCTGTGTATTTTAAGCAATACTGCTGCATAAGGGCCTCCCATTTAACTAATGTATTTCGAATTTATAATGGAAGTGTATGCAGTTCCTTATGCAGCAGTATTTATAATTTATGTGTAT
>JAANSO010000911.1:0-21670 GCA_036507315.1 Lepidocyrtus fimetarius | reverse complement strand
CGATGGAAAAACTATTACTTCTTTACATTTTTCGTTATTTTCATAGTCTGGCTTTCCATACTGAATATATTGTGGAAGATACGACTTTTCCATCGTACTCATTTTGCTATTTTTTAAATTTTAAACAACTTTTTAAGATTTTGAAAGATTGCCTGCCAGCTAAATGAATATTCCACAAACTGAACTTTATTATATTATCAAATATGAAATCAGGTATGGCACGTAATTGGAACTGTATCTTAAATATTTTTAATAGTTCAAGTTTTGAATCTGTCACTCTTTCGTGAATGACAAACGGATACTAAATAAATTTCATTAAAGTCCACAGTATAAATAAGAAAGATGGACTATTGTGGAGAGGAACTGAAAGTCATCCGATTTTTATTAATCCTTTTCTGTATTCTGAGAAAACATTCATTCAATCCAGTCCTTGATGATAATGGCGTAAATTTTTAAAAGGCGATCAAAATTTACCTACGTATTTTGTAAGAAAGTTATAATCTCTGTAATTGACATTCAACCTTATTATGGTAGCCAGAAACCAGCAGAACATTAAGATTAAAATGGAATTAAGCCGTCCAAGGCAGTAAATAACGGCTCGGCCCGCCCCTTTATCGTAATCATTATGTAAACTTAGATTGAAACAAAGAAATTAGATTGGTAAATGATAAGTAACTCAAGTACCTAACATGTAGTAACTATACTATGAATAATGCACTTTGATCAGTTTGGTATGTCAATAAATTATTGTCTTACTTATCATATTGTTCCGTTAATTACTTGAAAAGTCCAGAAGCACCAGTTATGTTTGGATGTGTACATACAAGAGATTCTCCGAAGACAAATTATTGAAACAATAATCTTTCTAAACCAGATGTATAATCTTATTATTATACACATTGCACGAATTTATTGTGTGTGTCTTGAGTGTTGTGAAGTTTTCGTTGGCGTGATGCAAGAATGAATTTACATAAGAATATGATAATTATTGGGGATTTGGGGGCGGTTTATCAGTGTTTTTGAGTTTAATGAATTTTTAAGTTTACAAACAAACAAATTTTATTATCTTATTTTCAGAGAATGGGTTACAGAAATACGGATATACTAAGAATTTGATTAATTACTTGGGTGAACTACCCTACTACTAGCACGTTTAATATTTACGCAAGAACGAGGATGTTATTTTAATAGCGGTCAAAGCAAAAAAACAGATGCAACTTGCAGTTTAATCATAAATTAATTCCGTAAGTCACATGACAAAAAGTCTCATTCATAAAAAGTCCCTGAACGTTAATTCTTAAAGAGAACTGATTTTGCAAGACATTCACCTGAAACGTACAACGCAACATTTATAGCAACACTTTCTAATTACGTTACGTGAAGTGGCACCCTTTTAAAAACTACGGCTAAAATGTAAATATTTTAAAATATTCAAGCTTTATCAGTGTTTATTGCATGTCATTTTTTAAAATAGAATCTTCGATCGTAAATTTTAGTCACTTTTTCTCGTGACAAAAACAAACCTAGAGATTATCGATTTGAATTTACGTAATATCAATTTCACGTACGTGCATACGTCACAGAAAAAATTTAAAGTAATATTATAGCATACATATTATTGAATATATAGAGAAAAGCTTGTTGTTATGAAATGCAATTAAAATCAATATTACAAATTACCTGACATATAAATACCTACTAAACAACACTATGATTTGATACAAATGAAAAAATACATTGCTAACATAGGTGCTGAACTAATATCGATCATAAAATGGGACTGCCAATAATACGCAATATATATCATTACATCTTCGGCTTAAATTCTGACGAAAGCAATTTTAAGCATCGGCATTGACAAAAAATAATACACATTCCGGAAGTTGTAATAAATAATCTAATCCATATGTCTTAATTTTGTAATCACGTTCAAGAACAGAAGCATTTAATAGTAGCATTTAAATAAGCAGTCTTATATTGCCCCTGCATAAACTCTACGAGAAAAGCTTATCCCATCCACCGCTAGCGTTATCCTTGAGTTTTCCCATAAACTTTTGACGGCGAACATTACATACTCCAAGCGAGTTGATTTAATGCACTGTAAATAGATCATAAAATGACTCCCAAGCTACACGTACACCGCTAGAACCCGTACGACCCTGTAAAATTATGATAACAAAAGAAAATTAAATTTTGAAAAAGAAAGAAATGATATTTTATGAAGACAAATGGTAAATATATTTTTAAAATTTATTCACAATTTTATTGCTTTCTTCTGCTGGCCGATATAGTACTCGTGTTTCCTTATATGCTTGCAATTCTTTCCACTTGAGCAGTCTTCTTACGTAAAAAGCCAACATGAAAACTATCACTAATAGAATTACAATGATAGCCCAAAGCATACAAAGTTGCACTAGAAGGCCAGTGGGAATCTCTTGCAATTTCTTAACAACAATGCCATGTTTTTCTGGCAATTGAAATTGTTTTTCAAGTTCACCTTCCTGTTTTTCAAGAGATGTCTCAATTTGACTATCATCAATATCTTCAGCGGACTCAGTCGAGGTGCTGATAGAGTTATAATTATTAATTGGGATTGTACTTGATTCATAAAAGCTTTGATTTTCAGTTCCTAATGCACTGTTACTTGATTTTGTAGTAGATTGTGACGATGAATCACTTTGTTCATATTTATCTGACTTCTCCAAAGAAGTCAGGTTCAACTTAGAATTGTACCAATGATATGGTAAAATATGTTTTACTTCCGTAGTGCTCCCACAAGGATGCCTCGTGTCGATACGACACATGATTAGAATACAGTAATTGGCATTTACAAGCGAGTTTGATCCTCAAGGCGCCAACATTTTTCAGTTCTATTGGAATAAATTCCTTTGGTTTATTGAAGCAATGCAGGTTGATCTTTGTATCGGATCCACCCACAGCCACATAAGTGTCCGAAGAGACTCGTTGAATGAGAGGGAGGGCAGCTGGACTCACTGAGAAACAGGAGAATTTACAAGTGTTTGTGATTAATTGGCGATCATCCGAAAGAAGAGAGACTGTACATGCATCATTTTCAAATATAGTAGACACTTCAGACGTTTTGCAAAGCTCATTAGATTCGCACCTTGTGTCCAGCAATAATCCCGTGCTGGACTCTATCAAAGTGAACTTTGGAGCTGACAGCTTTAGCCGACACAGTCTAGTAGGGATTCCTGAATCTTTCGGTAGCTCCTCTAAGAAAGGGATGGTATTGATTTCTACCAACGTGTGAGTGATCCCTGTACGTCTAATCGGAACCAAGATGCGAATTATAAAAGAGTAGTCATCAGAGAATGTGCAGTCAGCCAAGGGCAACTTGTAATATTCTTCAATATCCTGCATTAAGTTTTTGTAAACAAGCTGATAATATTTACTTGATAAATCTGCTTGGATTCCTTGCAAAGCTTCTTTTAACATGCTCATAGTAATAAATGTCTCAGGTATTAAGCCAGATTGACATATTCGGTGGGCTGTTGCAAGCCGGACACTTTCCATTACGAGATTTGTAAGAAGTAAGCCATGTACTGAAATATACGCATTTTGAGTTATTGCCCAATCAACTTTTCCTTTTGATGGCAAGTCGCTGAAATATTGAAATTTGAAGCTCTGCATCATTTCATAATAGACGTTTTTGTTGGCAACCCAATTTTCATTCGGAATTCTAAAATCTTTTTGAAAATGAAGTCGACTGCAGGCTTTAAGTGCAATCATGTAACTGTCCAGCTGCGATTTGCTTGTGTAAGATCTAAAGAAATGCTGAGAGATCTCATTACAGACAACTTCGTATCCGGTCCTTTTCTTGAAAGCTTCTCCTTTTGTTGATGTATGATTGACATAGTAGGGTTTCCAAAAGCCCATGTCATCTCCCAACTTTTTAATTACTTTCGAGAGGTGATACGACATTGGACAAAGACTTCCAGATACAAAAGTTGAGTCGTTGCATTTGTTAGCTTCTCCCCATACAAGAGTCAAAGCTTTCTCCGTGTGTTTTGGTATAGGGATTTTGTATATGATTGGAATATACGTATCGTAAAAGATGGGATCTGGCAACTTTTCCATTGTCTGTCCTGCAACAAACTCATGCAGTGAATGGGTAGAAGCGGATTTTACATTTCCTTCATCCTCTTCAAGGGAAAGTGAAACGGACATGAGATTGGAAAGGAGAGTCAAAAATATAAAGAGAATCTGATTGGGAGGTTTTCCCATCATCAATATTATTATCCTCATCATCACCATCGCTATTATTATGAAGAAGATCTATCTGAATGTAGTTGATGTTCTTCTAATTTCAATGCTGCAAGGACCATCCTCAAGTTATCTGCATTCTGTTAACAATAATGCGAAATAAGAATCCCTATACGTATCTATCTGCTCATGACAGCATTAATTTACTGGCATTTTCTCTGTTAGTGAAAGCTGTATTTACTTTTTATACAACAGTATACTTAATTTTGAGAGAAAACTCATGCTTACATGTTTCAAACAATTAATATAGTAATACCGATGCTGAGCAGAACAAAGCTATTTTTGACTTACGTGACTTCCCGTTGAATTTTAGATCAGCTAGAAAATACTCTTAAGTAACCCAAGGTTATTGGATTTCTTTCTTCGTCCATTGACAAACACAAAACATTAGATTATCTAAAATATATAATACTACTCTGAAAACTTTAGATTTCACTGCCCACCACATTCGAGATCTGTGTAAACACAAAGACAAGCCCAACAGCCCTGTTTAATGTTTGTTTTAAAGAGGTTAATTTACAGGAGTTGTTTGACTACTGATTTATCAAACCATTGTATTTGGTATCCAAGAATAGTGTTTTAAAGTAAAATTCAATTTATTCTGCAAGTAAATCTATTTTGTCCAGCTTCATAAATGACTGAAGCTTCCTAAATGAGTTTTGACATTAAACCATCCAGTGGCAACTACGTACATATGAAGAGTACCGTAGAAGGGGTAGTAGTGGCGTGACAAAAGTATCTACACTTGCCGATTTTAAGATACGGATTCAAATTGAACAATATGGATGTGATAAACGATTACGTTTTAGTTTGGAAAGTTGTGCAAGTGCTCATTATTATTGATAGAAGGGAAAAAATATTTTTCGTAATGCAACAAACAAAAGAGAATTAAATAGTTCACTTTATAACCATTGTATTTTATCGTCTATTATTATTCAAAATATGAAAGAGGAATGAGTTTTGGCAGTATTAACTTTCAGTACTTGTACATTTCCCATTCTCGTAGACTTAGTTTGTACAACCTTTTTAGTTTGCATGACAGAAATTTTTTAAAATTCAATTTATATTGGAACTGAAGGGAGGCGACGATTAAAGCTTTACACGAGATGATGCGAGCAATCAATACAAAAGTTTTAAGCAAAAAGAACTTTTTGAGCATTTGATGGCACTTATATGTAAATAAATATTGCATACATAATGTAGGAATTGAAAATAACTTTAACGTTGAGCTGAACAAAGCTCACTTGATGGTAAAAGTACAAAACTTTCCACCGTTTTGTACATTAACGATGACACATTATTGTCTAAAGTAAAAGTAGTCATTATTATAGTATTTCAAGAGGCATGATATTCCGCGCTTGGTATTTTACTAAATAAATGCGCGTGAAAACATTTGCAAACAATGATTGTCAAGGGCAGACTCGTGTTTTTTGTATACATTGTCATTGCCAAATACTGGAATAACCAAAATGGATTCAGGTTAACACATTATTTATTTAATCCCAAGTACATAGAGAAACATAATTGTCACAATTTGTAATAATGATGACATAATAAACAAAACAAAATGATTTAAGTTGCAAAACATTATATCTAGAGCCTGTAATTTATTATTATTTAAGAATTTTACATTGGACTCGTATGCATGTCTGTAGCAGTTGTCTCATTCTCAAAACGTGTCATATTGTTAGATCGACCTCTAGTAAAATTACCAAAATTTATGATAGAATTTTTATATAAAACAAAAATGGTTATGAAATTTAGGATTAAAATAGTAATAAGGAAAATCCACAGAAGAATATGTCCACAGTGATACTTTTGAACGTCTTGGGTATCGTCACTGGCAGTTTCTTCTTTTTCTACCAACTTCCCAGCTTCCGCAGATTCTGTAGTCTCAGTCCCATTGTTTCCCGAAGCCGTTGTATTTTTATCGGAATAAGTTAAGTTGTATGCTTTGGAATCAACCGTATCAATTAAGTAGTCGACAAAGTCGGGATCATTGACTCCAATTTGCGGCTGGGATTGGTGATGATGATGAGTTCCAAACTCTGTTACATGTTCTACTGCCAGTGGTTCATCACAAGGATTCTGAGCTTTGAATCTTTTGTGTCCCATTACTAATGAACAGCCGCACGGTAGGCTAACGAGAATGGCTCCTTCCGTTGTGTTTGGTCTAAAAGCATGAGTCGTCTTGCCACCGCACTCTAGTAGAAGCAATGGAAATGTGTCGGGAGCTAATCCAGTCACTGCAAATTTGTTTGATGCCAACCGTGTAAATATTGGGAAAGCAAAATCATGCGAGAGTGGAGAACTAGGCACAGAAAAACAGTCAAAATAGCAAGATTTTGATGTTAAATCGTGATTTTTTGTAATAATCCCCATCACACATGGATCCACTATTTGTCTGTGGGATACTTCCGGTACTTTACAAAGTTTACTGGAAAGGCATAATGGAGAAACCTTTCCGACAATAAATTCAGAACCCGTTGTCTCATTCACCTCCACAAGGTAGACGTCATCAGGTTGAAAATTTTGAATTTCACAAATCTTCTCTACCTTTCCTTCTTTTTTCAAATATGGAACTTTATTTAGTTTGATTAATTTATGGGTTAAACCTGACTTGACTACTGGAACGAGAATTCGAACGATGAGATTTGCTGTTGCATTTTCCCCGTTGTTTGTGGCTGCAGGTGGCTTAAACAACCAACCGTTTATATTGAATCCAACGTTGAAAATACTGTTGCTCATTGTGAGGATGCAGTCAACAAGGGGGATTTTATAATAATGTGGTAAAGTATTGAGGAATGGCAATGCAAAAGAATATCCATTTGAATTAAGGTTCCTTGATAATTCGCTCAAAGTTTCATTCAGCATTAGGGGACTTATTAGGCCCATGTCCAACTTGAATGATTGGCAAGTTGCGAAAGCATTTGCCCATCGAACCGAATCCACATATTGGGTAAGAAGATAAGAATTTTGCAAAGCAGCATAGCTTGCCATTTCAATATAATTCCATTCCGATGAAGATTCTTCTTTTTTGTCTTTCACATTTTGTTCTTGGAGTTCCTTCATTTTATTGAATGCCGTCACAGCATATTGTGCCACAATGGGTGTAACTGATTTTGTTGTAAGAGAAAGGTTTTTTCCTAGCGGACATCTGTTCCGGAATTCATTCAAGTATGGCAATAATCCTCCTAATTGCGTTGAAAAATGTTGGAAATGTGGTTTGATTTTATCACAGCTAAAATTATGTTCGTAAAAGTCCCCATTGGCTGCACTAAAAACATTTTTGTAGAACCGCATAGCTAAGCTCATGGGTGACAAAATTCCTTCCAAATGATACGCAATGGGGCACAGGCTTCCAGATGCTTCTGCATCATTTGGACATATTAGAGACTTATTCAAACGAAGGTTTCCTTCACGCCAGTCAGGTATCCGAACCTTTATTACTACAGGTACATAGGATTGGTAAAACAAAGAACTTTTTATTTCTTCTGTGAAACCACCCAGGACATGGCTTTCATGATTAAAACTTTCTCTCACTGGTGGCCCTGAGATAAAGAAACTTTGGGATAGCTGAATTACTGAGCAGCAAAGCCATGTTACTATTACGTAATGAAAGGAAATTTTTTCTGTGGCCATTTTGTGCCAAAACTGAATGAAACAAAATTAAATTTAAGCTAATTGGAAACAAAACGAGTAGTTCATTATTTATATTTTATTATTTTGGGACCTAAGGAATAACTGCCGTGCATATTTTAAGAATTTTTTGATGACTAATAGTTTATGATTTAATTCTTTAAAAAATCATACTAATTCGCTTCTTTTCTTTACAAATTAAAATGCTTCTAGATAATTGCTATACTTTATCTAATGGCGCTTTTCTCTAAAATTCAAGGTCTAAAGTGACATTTGCCGATTTTACGAGTTGTATGATGATGGCAGGCATTAATGTGTCACGTCTGATAATAATGGAATCGGTATTTGAAATGATTTCATAGTTTGGATCTAATTTTTATTATTACATCCGTATATCTTGGCGGCACATTTTATTATGTGATTGTTTGGTGTTATAAGAGGAAAACTTGATTTTTTACCTTCACGGAGAATTCATCTATTAAAATTGCCATCTACCTAATCATTCATGAAATAATGCAGGAGAATGGTTTATTTTGCTAACTTTTGTATAGAACAAAAGTTAGAGGGTAAATAATTATGCGTATTTTAAAAGCGTCTCTATAAGCGTTTGATCGTTTCATCAAAAATTGAAAGCAAAAACAATGAAAGTTCAGATAGCTAGTAAGCGTTTAAGCGTTATGGTTGGCCTTGTATATAGTAAGAACAAAAAATAAAGTTGGCATCATTCTTCACATGTCTCATAATAACCAAGCGACGCAATGCTTTGGGGACGTAATTAAATGATGTCACTCAAAAATGGCCTATTTTTTGACCCCCCACCCCCTCATGTCATTTTTTCGTCACTGCAATCTAGGACCCCCCTCCCCCTCATGTCATGTCACTAATATTAACAAATATTTTTCAAATTTTTGTTAACTAAAGTTAGTTATTTTATTCACAGGGGAAAGACAAGAAACGTATTTTATTTAAAGTTTGAAACTAGAATGTACAAATTAAAGATGATTTTATACATCCTGTCCTATTTTAAATACTTAACTAACCCTTAAAAAAGATTTTAGCCAATTATTACATCAAATTAGTATATTTATTTAAATTTCAAGATTTTTCGAGAGAAATATAAATGATGTCGTCAGTTTTTTAAAGTCATATTAATGGATTCCTATATCAGTAACTCTCTGACATGCATTTTTTTTTGGGAATGGTTCCAGATTGCATTGTTTCAAGAAATATGCAGTAGAAAACATGATCCCGAAAGTGTTTTTCGTTTTAAAAATATCAATTTTTGTTCATTTAAAAGTACCGAATCCTTCAAAATATGTAACTCATATAGAGTTTTAAATTAAGTTCTAATTCTGCCATTTGGCTGATGACAGTGACGTCATGTCAAAATTTACCGCCCACCCCCTCATGTCACTGGCCGTCACTCAGAAGCTTGACCCCCCACCCCCTCCAATTCCTGACATCATTTAATTACGTCCCCTAAGAATAATATGACTAGGTATTCCTGTGTGGTAAAAAAGCTTGTTTTCTCATGAGTTTACTCTCTTCCAATAAAAACTGATCGGATGGTATCGCATGACCAAAATTTGACACGTAAATAAATCACTTTATCAATGAAGGATTATAAAAATACTCAAATGAATGATGTGAGTAGATCGGACCAACCACATGCTCTCACTTTTTAACACAGTAAATAGAGTCTGGACAAGGAACGCTGTTTTAGCGAAGACTATCCAGAATGAGAATCTCATTCATTTTTCATAGATATTTGTCTGAATTTGTAATGTAGTAATCATCCATTTTTTGCGCAATCAATAATACCTCCCTCGTGAGAACATCTATAAAAGATAAGCTTGCCAATAATAAAATGAGCAGTGTTGTCAACGTTTCATAATTTCAAAATAGACAAACAGGAAACACTGAAGCCAAACAAAATGCCATGCGTTTGAGTTTACATAGACATAAAACTATGAATATTACTTTAGGGTATTCGAAATTATCAAATTGGGGCGATTATGTCCACCCATACAGGGTTTTTTATGATATTCTAACATCCCGTATCATAGTATCCAAAATTAATCAATATCCAAAGACAAGACAACTATTCAACCAAAACATGTCTTTTCGTTTGGTTTAGCAAGAAGTTAGTGAAACATGGAATGAAATGATAGAACTACTACAAATATTTGCGATCATGTTATATTTCATAAACAATCCAAAAAATATGTAGCAAATGATTTAGAAATTCTTAGCCTACTATTTACTATTTAGATTAGCGCAGTAAGCGCAACCGAAATAATGACATATCCAGGCTACACATAATTTAACATTTGTAGACGGCTTTAATGATAAAAAAGAACAAATATTTTACCAATAAAACACATTCTTGCATCATTGCATAAACATTAAAACCACCGTCTTTTGATGTATAGATCAATGCTATTTGCAATTCCACCAAAAAAGAAACCTTCAAAGGAAAAAAAGTATGAAGCTAGAAAACCCGAGACAAGCATTTACGTAAAACCTACATAAAACGATTTTTATTCTTTAAATATCCTATTTTTTGCCATAATATGGAAAAAACATAATATGGCAACATGGAAATAGTATTCCAAGTGTATGGAGGGTTAGCGATTTTCGAGCTTTTGTAACCTATTGCACAAAGATATTAACATAATGAGGAGAGAATTCTCTTTGTAATGAACCGATGATGGTGTAACATTTTTAACTCCCACTCGTTCATAAAACACATCGTTAAATACTCCGTCATCAAACCCTGTAATCATCATAATCATCCAGACTTTCCATCATTCAAAGAAAACTAGATAATTTCGTACCTGACCCGGGTAATCTCATGAGTTTATGAATCGCCAAATGAAAGAAAGTAAAAATAATTTTATCAGAATTTAATGAACTAGATATAAAAATACCTTCAATTTCCATTTTTCTCTGGACTATTTTCCCCATTCAATTTTAATTAAAGTTTATATTTCCCTTAAATCCCATCATTTTTCCTGGAAAAGCTTTTAATTACGAATACTTTTGCATAATTGAAAGTTAAAAACTAAAGTTTGTTAGTTCGATTTTAACTTAAAAAGCCGAAGCTTTTGTGGCCGCTTTTTGCTATGACTTGCTCAACTTCAACTTTTTTCTCATAATCTCATCCATACATCCTTTTCTTATTCTTCAACTTCATATAAACCACTTGAGATTTTTTAATACTATTTCACTACTATCACACCATCATCTATCCATCTCCCTATATTAGTGTAATATAGTGATTGAAGTGATGTGATGATGTGAAACAAGTTGATTTTGCTGGTGAAGATAGTGAAATGATAGGAATACGGATGAGCACGGTAATTCCCAAATGTTTTAAAGCCAACGTTAACATCATCATATACGAAATCAGAGCATTTTAAGATTTTGTAATAATGTTTGTTTATGACGAGCTCAAACTCTATTTTGCCATCATCAACTTTTTAACTCATCTTTTTACCTTTTCAGCTCTTAAAAAAGGTTTTTAAGGGGAATGGAGCACGTCAGTCATTAGAAATCATTGAATTCATCATTCAATAAAATTATCATCATCCTCTCCTTATTCCATGAGTACTAACCCCGAAGTTAAAGTTATTTAAAGTTAAATGAGTACATTTTGTGATCCCTGCTTCTTCAGCTATGATTAATTATTTCTGTGAATAAAAAATGTGATTTTAACAGGGAAAAGTGCAACTGGGTAATAATAACTTTTAAACATTTTCATTTCCAAAATGATTTCCCCTTTGTGGATAAGGCAATACTGTGTTCTTGTCAAAGAAAAAGTTGTTTAAACTGCTCCCAGATGGAAAGTTGTTGAAGTTTGGAACTTTTTTGGAATCTGGATAAACGGATTGGATTTTTATTTAAGGACTGATGTGACTATTTTTAGGTAATTTTAAAGTCATTTTGTATTTAATCATTTTATGAATTATTATGAGGCGAGGGGAAGTCCTTAAAATGACGTTAGTTTAAGTCGATTTGCTGATGAGTCACTCCAACACGTTAATGTCGAGGTTGATAAGTTGCTGTGTGGTTTGGGAAAATGATTTTTATTTGTTAGGCTGTACGGAGTGTTAAAATTAGAAGTATTATAGCATAGTGCATACTGATAAGAACAGGATCTAGTTAATCTTGTGGAATGGATCTAGTTAGGAATAGCAACACGTGGGACAAGGAAAATTGTTCAACGAGGAGCAATTTAATAGAGCGGCAAATATGTCATCGTGGTTAAATAGAGTAAACTAACAGTCCAGTAATTCATGGTCAATAATTGGTTTGTTCAAGACGGCACACATATTCCAGTGAAACAGTTAGTAATATTTGGGATGATTAAAATCATTGTTAGTGTCATATGTGACCCAAATATATTGATAATTATGGCAAGGCGAAATTTTTTTGCAACATTGGGGTTGTTTGGAGCTCGGAATAAAATTAAGCTGCATATCAAACTTTGAAGTAGTTGTTAATCATCTTTTTGATTTTGCAGGAACAACTTTTAAAACCGAACGGAAACCTGAGAATTACTGATTGGAACAATTGCTAAGTTACTTTGAGTTTGTGCGTGCGTGAAGCGATACAATTCATTCATAATGTTTCTGTTAACAAGAAAAGAACCAATTTTAAGTTCAAGTCAGTTAAGAAAATTAAAGGAACACAAATACAGTGCATCCAGTGCTAGTTTATTTGATCCTGCGTTACAGCATTGGTGGAATTGGCTAGTACAGCAAGTGCCAACATGGCTTGCTCCAAATTTAATCACAATTTTAGGACTGATTGTTAATATACTTACAAGCCTTATTTTAATATACTACAGTCCTGATTGTAAACGAGAGGTAAGCAAAATCTTTAGATTTCACATTCAAACACATCTCAGGGTCTCTGTTCTTAATTTAATTAAAATCCTCTTAATTAAACTTAGGTTCCAGGCTGGGCATGTTACTTATGTGCACTCGGATTGTTTGTATACCAAAGTTTGGACGCCATAGATGGAAAGCAAGCTCGTAGAACTAATTCTTCGTCACCACTTGGCGAGCTTTTTGACCATGGATGTGATTCCATTTCAACAGGTAGACAATGTGTTTATTGGTGCATTAATCTTGTGACGTGGTACTTATTGTTTTGATTCTTGGAAAATGATTATTGTAATATTTCTTGCAGTGTTCGTCTCCCTCGCAGTGTGCGTTTCAGTTCAACTTGGGTCTGCACCAAAACTAATGTTCCTACAGTGTTTTTGTGCCATTACATTATTTTATTGTGCACACTGGCAAACTTATGTCTCAGGTAACCCATTTAAATGTATTTAATATTATTAAAGTGTATTATATCGTAGTTATGATACCTAAATATAAAATGTTAATTGTTGAACTTTTAAACACAGGCACGCTACGATTCGGATTTATTGACGTTACCGAAGCGCAAATGGGGATCATAATTGTTCATATTGTTTCCGGGTATTTTGGTTGTAACTTCTGGACAAAATCGGTAAGGATCACTACCACTATGCTATATATGTTAATCCGAGAAGTGCGAAAATGAAATTGTTGGGCGTTACTGGTGAAATTACCAGTACTCAACCATACTGCGGCTCTTTAAGATAATGGATATGAATATTATGTAGTTCAACAGGGATAATACGTTTAAGTATACATGAAATTTAAAAAATTCAAATAATGGTAAAAAACGAAAGACAGGATGGACTATAATTACAATTTGCGCTCACACAATGTTGGAGTTGCAAAGATAATTGTTAAAAATCCATACTTGATTTACTATTCTTCTAGAGTATATTTCAACTTCCTGTCGCAGGGCTTCCGACACTATTAGCCCTTCCAATTGCGATTGCATCTCTAGTGAAAACATTAAAAGTTATAATTTCCGGTGGCGTAGGAAAAAATGGGTCAACTGTTGCAGTGAGTGCTTTTGAAGACGTTCTTTGAATTGAACCCTTTTTTTGTTCAGTTCTTTTTTGCTAAAGTAAAAAGTTTGTCAAAAATATGAGTTGCATTGCAATGCGATTCCAGCACGCACTTAATGTTTCAATTTTAACCTTTTTAGTTTTTCTGGAAAGATAACCTTTTTAATGCGTTTTAAAACTTTTAGTTTCTCAGTTTGTGTTTCATTTTCATTTATAGCGTAAGTAGAGCTTGAAAAATTACACACGTGTAAAAGCAACGACTTATCTAATTATGCCACCACCGTCTTGATTTGTTGTCTTTCTTGCAATTTTGCAAAATCATAATATGCTATAGTGCAAAATCACCAAGACCATCAACTTTTCATTTATAAATTAGAATCTCTTAAAATTAACAATTATTATTACTTATTAGTTAAGCCTTTAAAATTGTCTCTAGTCTAAATAACTTTTGTGCAGTTTTAGTCATGCATTTAACAGTTTCTGTTTCCACAACTATTTTTTATTTATTTTCATGAACAGCTTTTTTCTGATATGAACCTTCCCCGATACATGATCTATGCAGCAGTTGCACTTTCTGGAGCACTGCGTGCTCTTGTTTGGGACTTCCAAACAATATTATATAAAGGAGCTGGAAAGAATGGGTCCTCAGTAGCAGTAAGTATTATTGACAACAGATTCGAAAATCCTACAATTTAAGGAATGTAAAGCGACAGGGATGGTGGGTCGGGCTGGGTTTATACGGATATTTGAAAAATATGCACCAATTAACGCTATAGCTTTCCAATATGCTTGCATTGTTTCTGCACATAATTTTTCCGTTGTCATTTATTGTTTTGCTCTGCGTCTATTGGCTTATATTATGTATGCTTATTATGCCTAGATTGTTGCTTTCTTGTATGTACGTAAACTTTGAATATTGTCTTCTTTTATTAAATATTTAATTTAAATAAACTTTACTTTTTGTAACATAGGGTACCAGTGTTCTCTCACCTGTAATTCCGTTTAGCCTAGTCCTTGTACCAGCAATGATGATTGCTGGAAACGGTCAAGAGGGGATTTACGCTACCCAGCCTGCGTTATACATCCTCACGTTCGGATTAATCGCTGCCAAAGTAACCAATCGATTAGTTGTGAGTGTTGAATAATAATATTGAAATGCAGATGTAACTATGACAGAGGTTTTTAGTTTATATTTTCGTCCCCATTCTAGGTTGCCCATATGACTAAGAGTGAAATGGACTACATGGATTCGTCTTTGTTGGGTCCTATAGTAATGTTCATGAATCAATATTTTGGTACTCCGGTATCTGAGAAGTATTTGTTATATTTTAGTTTGGTGAGTATTCACTCATACATACGCTATATTGCGTTTCATTTTAAATACTATCTTATTCGAATCCAAATCATTTGTCGTTTATTCATCTTTTCAGATGTGGGTATGTATTGATTTATGGCTGTACTGCAGCAAAGTATGTATAGAGATTTGTGATTCTCTGGATATTCACCTATTTCGAATAAAGCCAATTACGCAAGAAAAATCAACTAATACATCTGCACCGTCGTCATATTCGACCAGAAGTAGTAAATCATCTGTACCTGTTGTTAATTCTCAGTCTTCGTCGAGATCTATACGGTCCGGAAATAGAAAATAGACTTATAGGACAGATATAATGTGTGGCGATGTTGCTAAAGAACCTGTTACTCAAACAGTAGACATTTTTTATTGAATATTATATTTCGTCTGCGTCACAGCATTGGATATTAATTAGTGGATTGTAATATTCGTTTCCCCCAATATGTTTGACCTATGAGGCGTTGAAAATCGAAATTTTTGTGCTCGTGCTACTGGTATATTACATTTTATCTTCTGTATGTGGTGTATCTTGAGAATAACGTTTCAATTATTTAGTGAAAAGGTGTATGCTTGTCGTGGTTTATGCTCTACTTTAGTTTTGTAGGAGATATGTGTATAGATGACAAATGCAGTAGTAAGCGTCAGTTTTTAATATTATTTTCTTATGGATCCAACTAAATTCCTATAAAGTGATGAAATACGTATTTTTTCTCCATGGACTTTGATACAGCGAGGGGTATTTGAGAACCAACCACAAAAACAGTTGAAGAGTGTAATGATACAAATTTGGTGCTGAATATTGTTTAAGGCAGCTTATAACGTTTTAAAGAAAGAGCCATTACATTTTTACATATTAGCCTCTTTCGGTTGTTTGGAGCTCATTTCTATTAACAAGAGAGTAAACTTTTTTCGAACAAATAATGGTTAATTGATTGAAAACAAATATTAATAATTGTTAGTCGCTAGGTCAACATCCAGCTTGATTTTATTAGTTGAAACGGAATCTTGTGGTTTCGAAACAAAATTTAATCCTGTGAAATAATTTACTCTAATAAAATGAATTGATATGGCATTTTTGATAGAAAAATTTAAACTTGACATAATGAAATAATTATAACGATGTATAATTGCTGTTTAGATACATACATAGGTAAATTATAGTATAATATAATTCTTGATGTTTTGTATCGTAAAGGCTGATCATTATTTTTTTAATGTTATTAATTAATGTAATACAAATGTACTATGCAACATTAAAACTTGCAGAAAGGAATTAGTTACGAAAAATTATTGACTTTAAGTGGCCAACATAGTGTAGTCAGACTTGTTGGTTTTTATTTACCTGTTGAAAACAAACAAATGTGTTATTATACCTAGTAGAGCGTAATTCATTTGTGTAAAATTGCTATCTTTAAATTAATTACCAAGTTTCGTGTCTGAAATAAAACTACCTTTTGTTTTTTTACATTGCTGTTACATCCTTCTTTTGTAGTTTTAGCTGTCATTCAAACCATCTATCGATTGTATATAATTGTAAGGATAGCACCACACTTAAACATTTGTTAAAGATAATATTTCTTAAATGGGTTTTATTTGAGAGAAAATCGCTCATGCCTTTCTTCTAGTATGTTCTGTATACCGTGTTTTCTTTTGTATATTGTATACAATTAAGTAATGAATATTATGAATTTGAAAAGCAGTCGTTTAGAAAAGCAATATATGTCTATGCATTTATTTATTTACAAAGATATTAGTATGCTACACTCCAGTTTTGAATCATTGAATTACTATGTAATAAATATGTCTTTTATTCGTATTTTATCTCTTGGTATTAGAAGAGAGCATCATATTTGCTGAATTCAGTTATGTCAGTTTTGGTATTTACTTTACCAAAGAGATGTTATTTGTAGTAGCAGAATATCATTTAAAATATTTTCGAATATTCTTTTAATGTCTCTACCGCAGTATTTGAGTATTTTCTTTGAATTACAAGATGTGTTTAAATTTAGCTTTGTACTTCCTTCTTAGCTTTTTTAGACCTAAGGGTTGTAACACAAGGATAAAAACGGAACACAGCATAGGCCTCATTATATAGGTTGAAAAAATAGTTTATAGTTTCCCGGTGTGTGATAAATACATAATATACGCGTTTTTGTGTAGTAAAATAAATAGGTAAATGTATTCAGAAGAGAAAGCGGTGCCCGACAATCCCGTAATTATAAATTATTAATATATATTGTTCAATGAAATATTGTTCTTGTGGTTGTGAAGTATTGCCGAAGAAATACATTTTAACAGTGTAATAAAAGATTACATAAAAATATGGTACAAAACATAACACTGTAGTAGTCACCATTTTTTGAGCCCCCAATGGGTAGCACCCATATCATACAAAGCAATTTAATGCAAGTTTTTCATGATTTTATTGTGAGAAAATATGATCAATGACCGACGGCAAATTTTTACTTGGTCTGTATTTATTTCAATATTTCTATAAATAAAGGAATGCAATTTGCTTACAAAAAATAAATTCACTTATTGGTCGTACAACACAACACGAAGAGAATAACAGTTTTGATTAGATACTATACTACAAATTAAATCACTTTAGTCATAGCTACTTTACAAAAAGTAAGAAACAAAGTGGAAGTAAAAATTGGGAAATTACATATATGCATGCTATATGGCTACATTGTACTTATTCTTTTCGAATTTACTGTATAAATTTACCTATTTAGCAAAAGGGATATTGATTTTGTATAAATATTTTTTCTCCAGAATGGTACAAGGCAGTTTCATATTTAAGACAATACGATTTAACTAGTTTTTATAATGATATCTCCTAATTCTCATTTTTGATGATGTATCAGTGTAGAGGAAACGCAAAATCAAAATGAGACAAGAAATCTAAAGAAAGGGAAAACTGTGGGAAAAGTGAGACATTACATTAAAGTTTATACTTTACACAAGCGTTTAGAAAATCGTCTTTTCTTTCTTACGAATTTAAAGTTTTTTAAAAGTTATTCAAATGATTTTCAAACATGAAAGAGTTGTAAATCACACCAAGAATGGTTAACAATAATTACGGATTTATAATCAGAAAATTAAAGTTTCTGCATAAATAGAATAAGTATAATATCTTTTGCTTTGTGTTTCTTATCTAAATGCTAAAAACCTAATTTATTTATAATTATCATCATATTTTCTCGATCTTAAAATAGTTCTTCCCTTTCACTCCCTCTATTTTGTAGATTGTTACAAAAATCTCATTGTTTTTTTGGTCTTGTGGCTTGTAATCTGCTTTACGGAAGATATATTTTACGCATTTGATAATTTTAGAGTTTATAATGATGGTTAAAGCCATAGATTTAATTTAATTCAATGCGTTACGTAACGATTATAGTTTTTGGTTTCAAGATCTCTTTTTAAGTGTTCACAACGGCAAAAAGATCACAACTCACAACATTAAATGTTGTAGGCAATAGCAGTTAACTCACAACCTACTTTAGATTAACTGGTTGTGAGCTTGGAAGATTCTAAATTGATTTGCTGCAATTCTAATCTTTTTTGTATTTTCCTTTTGGAAAAGCGGCGACTCATTTTTTAATTATATACGTGATTTTTTGTAACCTAAAATCCCAGCAGAGTATTTTATTTAACTAATTTTTTATGAATAATTTCTTCTGTCTACTGCAAGTGCCTTTTTTAAATATGACTTGGAAGCATCTAAACTCGTTTAAAGTGAATGTCGTGATTGCGAAGAAGACAGTTTTTATAATATACTTATAACTACCTAGATATTCTTTGGTTGAAAGTACATTTTAAGTGTTCTGATCTTTGGCGTTTATGGTATTTAATTATTGACTTAGAAAACACGCTTTTCCCGCTGTAATTTGTTAAGACGGGGATAAATATTTTCTAAGCCAGTTCTCAATTTGATTCTCGTTGTTCTGAAGCCATCGAATATTTAACCGAATCATTTCGAGGCTTTGGTTCAAGGCTCTGCCTCCAGATCCGACGTCGACATCCCCAAAGAAACTCGTTACCTGAAAGAAAAGTACAAAAAAGTTGACCAATTGCATCTGACACAAAAATAAAAATTAAAATACAGTGTAATTAAAAGTATGTACCTCAGCATAATCAAATTCGCTTGAAAAGTGTGAAACCACTGCCGAAATAAGACTCCCCATTGTAAAGGATCCTTCGCCAAACATGTTTTGGAAGGTCATCCAATATGCTCGTAGGTGACGCCATGCTAGGAGACGGCCGGAGGGGTTTGCAGCTACAACTGCCAAGACCGTTCGGACATCCTGAGCTCTAACCACATCTCGATTCAAGCAAGCATCCAGATACCTGCAATTGATTAAATTAGATTTATATCTGTTCTGCCAAACTGACACCTTTGAAAGTGTTTTAAAACTTACTGTTGTAGTAGCCAAGTATCTGCTGCAGAACCCATTGCTTTCAGTAAAAGCTTCTTTTCACTGGGTATTCTGGATTGGTTGTACTGGGACCAGCAATGATCCCAACCGGTAATGCCGCCATATTTTACACCTGTAATTTAAAAATTGTCATCTGCAAATTCTTAAAAAGAGTGTATTGGAGGCTATTTTTAGTTTACAAAATTTACGTACCAGAGGAATATACAACTTCTCTTAGGTTAGGGGGAACTCGAGTTCCTTTTGTCATCCAACTATTGAATTTTGTCGTAGCCTCTTTTACAGCTTCTTTACTTTCACATAAAATAGCCGTTGACAAAATCTCACCTCTCAAAAGCCTAAAATAGTTTTTTTGCAGAAGGGATTAAATTTGACTATAAAATACCAACTTGAAGTTTATTGCAGTTTTATGCTAATTACTTCATTAAATGACTCCCTTCATCAGCCCATCCCACTCTTTTGTAAATGGGTTGAATAAGCTTTTGAACAAATTGCATAAGAAGGCGATGTGCCTGCCTTTCATATAAGATTTTACTCCAAGAGCGGAAATGTTCTAGTGCTGTGGCCCAAGGTACGTAGTCAGTCTCCTTGAGTAAATATTTGGATACTTCCAATGGCACGCTGGCATCTACTACACCAGCCCTGTGAATATCAAATCAGTTTCATTATTCATATCTGGCAGAAATTCGTGTTTTATTCAATTCTTACTTGCACAAAGTGAATGCATCGTCAATTAAACTTGCTCTATCTGTAGGACTGAGAACGAAAGGATCTGTCAAAAGTGTTTTCACCAGATTATCCCATAATTTTCCTTGATAGTGGACTCGATAAAACCCGGTCTGATTCACGTTGAATTTAATCCATTCAGCGCGAGGTGGCATGGTAAACTCGTCTAACGTGGGAAATAATATATATTTTGTAAAATACGCCAGGAAATTCATTTAAAATATTCATTAATTATTATTCACATACAATCACTCATGTTCATCCAAACCAGCTGCATCTTTCTTGGCTTTGTGTCAGTCACGTAGGTAAGTGGCACATACCATTTGTACTTGAATGGGGACTGAATAAGATCTATCCCTGTTTCATTGTCTGCTGGGTTTAGGAGGAACCTTTCTTGTGTTGCTTTCACCGTATTGTTTTCACAACGAACTTCAATCAGTGGGAAGCCCATTTGAGCTGTCCATGTATCCATTACAGTCTAAAGAACACACAAACACACGTTTAAGAAATTGTTAATCCTTTCCAATAATAAAATAATTAATTTAGGTAAACTTACTTTCACTTTCATAGTTTCATTCGTTTTTTCACTCAGCGAGTCCCACAATGCGTGTGTATCCGCATTGGCAAATTTGTATTTGTCCAGATAGTCCATTAGACCATTTCGAAGAACATCTAGACTAAGAACGGACTCCAGCATTCTTAAAATGGCTGCGCCCTATTCAAAGATCGAATTATTAGTACAAAAACTTTAAATAAGTCCATTTTACAGAAAAAAGTGTTTTTTACTTTGTTGTATGATATGGTATCAAAAATAGCTTCGATTTCACGTGGATCTTGCACTTCCACAGAAATTGGGTGACTACTTCCCAACGCATCTAGAGCCAAGGCAGGTTGTGTCTTTTCCAGAACAAACTGTTCCATCATTTTCCATTCAGGGCGAATATGATCAACACCCACATACTCCACGAAACTTGCAAAGCCTTCATTAAGCCATAAATCATTCCACCACTGCATGGTTACCAAATTCCCAAACCACTGTTGACAATATTTTTATAATTAGCAATCATTTACTCCAATTATATGAATACCTTATCTGAAACAAATCTTTCTAACCTGATGGGCCAGTTCATGAGCTAATACTACAGCGACCCATTGATGAGCTGCAGAACTGCTTTCATTAGCGTCATAAAGTATTGAAGTTTCTCTGTACGTTATTAAACCAAAATTTTCCATAGCTCCAGCTCCAAAGTCAGGAATCGCTATCAGATCTAAAGA
>JAANSO010000910.1:0-21693 GCA_036507315.1 Lepidocyrtus fimetarius | reverse complement strand
AGGTTGTTAAAGCAGTTGCAGTAAGACTTACTTCAGAGTAACGTCTTTACTTTGTAACTCCAACAACATAGATTTAAGTTTTTTGACCAAACGGTTACAACGGTGGAAGTGACCGTTATAAAGTTTTTAATTGCAACATATAGCATGTAGCATATCATTCGAACGGTAATAACTAACAGACAAATAATATGCAAATAAATTTGCAAATTTGCAAATGGTTTTTGCAAAAATTAGCAAAATTACAAAAAATTAAGTAGGAATGATACATATATCAAAATGTAAAAAGTATTAACAGAAAAAAGTAAAACTTTGTATATAATTTTGATTTTGCTTCGAGCAAGTGTGTAAGCAGGCTTGCTGCCTTTTATTAATTTTGTTTATCAACCAAAACTGGCGTTTTTATTGACGGCGAGAACATATGTTTCCATTTCTTTCGTATTGTTTATTTGTTGTATGCAATGTGGGACTACCTTCTACAAAATGGACTGGCATTTTGTTTAAATTAAAGTGCCAAAATATTGGTCAGATGCAAGTTGCTTCTTCATCATGCTGAGATTTAAACTGGCAGGTTTCAGAAGATTTTACCTAAAGTCATCTCAAAGGTTTTTACCTTTGAGATGTGGTGAACTAGAATGTAAGCCAATCAAATATGGAAGTAGCTATGAAACAAATAACAACGACAGGTTGCTTTTTCATCATGCTAAGATAAATATTGATTTAAAACAATAATTTACTGGCAGGTTTTAGAAGCTTCTACTTAAGGTTATCTCAAAGTTAAGGTCTTGTTAACTAGAATATAAACTAATCAAATTTGGAGCTAGCTTCTACCAAATGGGCTGACATTTTGTTTAAATTAAAGTGCTGGAATATTGGTCAGATGCAAGTTGCTTTTTCATTATGCTGAGATAAATATTGATTTAAAACGAAAATTAACTTACAGGTTGGAAAAGCTTCTACCTAAAGTCATCTCAAAGGTATGGTCAGGGTTAATGGATTATAAAATAATCTAATGTGGGACTAGCTTCCACTACTTGTGGTTGTATTTGGTTAAAATAGTAATAGTGAATGTTTCTTGCCTATTTTAAGTTGTGGTTTGCCAATAAGTTTTGCCAAAAACGCACATTTAACGTACTCCATTTCATTTTTCAGGCGGTTATTGCAAATCACACACAGGCACAGGCTAAAGCAATGGCTTTGGCCTTTTTCGTTTATAGATGAAATTCTCCAGCTAGAAAAGCAAGGTTTAAGTCCAGAAAACAATGTTAAACGTAGAATACAGGAATTGCAAAATACGTTTGCCCGCCGATGGATTTTGAATGACCATAATACATGGTTGACTTTGCGATTAATATTCAAGAGTGACGCTTTCGTTTGTTGCCTTTATGTAAACATACTTAATACAATTCAAATCAATATACATAGAGTGGAAAATGATCCTGAAACTGGGCTTTTTATTTATGAAGGCGTTTATTTATTTCATTGGCAGTTTTATTCTAGTTCTTTACATGTAAAAACATGATTTTCTTTAGATACGTTTTTAATTGAAGGGAACTGCGACGCGTGAATTTGTTGCCCTTGTATTAACACAATACAGTATAAATCAGTATACATGGAGTAACAAATGATTTTGAAATTAGGCTTTTTTATAGTTAGGACATACTCTTATTTGAATGATGAATTTGATTTATTGGTTAGAAAAATTATTGCTTTCTTTATGTCTGACAATAATTTAAAGGAAATGTGAATCAATCATTTGTTATTTTTATCATTCGAAACCGAATTTTTACTATTGAAGTCAAGCTAATGACGACAAGGTTTTATATTTTTAATTGACAAATACAGTACAAATCAGCAAGCATAGAATAAAAAATGATTTCAAAAATATCTAATTAGGTCCTATAGATTATCTTGTTTAAGAGTTTTTTACTAGTAATATGAAGCTGATTTTTGTTAGGCGTGTTAGTGAAAGTTCTTACAATTTTATACCAAAACAAATTTACAAAGCTCATGTTTGCAGGGCTATTATAGATTTGATTACACAAAAAATATCTAACTTCTGCAAGAAATGACATTTAAGTGATTGCACAGCGGGTCTTACATTATCTTGTATAATAATTTTTTTATTTTATAAGTAGTATCGAACTGATTTTTGCTTGTCGTAATAATGAGAGATTTTACAACTTTATACCAAAACAATTGTTCAAGCCTTATTTTTGCAATGATTGACTTGTTTGCAAACTTTTCTTTGACACTTTTTACAAAATCAATAAACCAATTAAATCTGTATTAAATTTTTTTGATATTTTTAATGTGCCGTGAAACAATATGTGTTGTACAAACATGTTGTATTATGTGAAAGAATTTCATATTGATGTTTTTATTTTGTCTAGTGTATGTTTGGTGCAGCCACATATTCCAACTAGAAGTTACCAAAAATCTGTACAGCGAAAAAATTGGGAATTCTTCACGGGTTATTGTACTGTGTAGATGTCTGACATTTTCAAGGCACACATGTGTGACGCAAATAAAAGTTAATGGTATTTTGGAAGTTTATAAAAAAGCAAAGAAGACTGGTTGAATAAGCATTTATTTTACGGTTGTAAAAGTGTTTGTTTAAAACAAAAAATTCTGATAAAATAAAGTTTTTGTTAATATTTTGCTAATTATGCTTAATGTTTTATACCTTCCTGGATAATTACGAAAGTTAACTAAATTTCAACTTTAACCAGAAAAGTTTTATTTCTACAATTTTTAAAGTTGATTTTATCAATATTTTGAAAACTTATATCATATCTTCATACAGAATTATTAAAACTTTCAAAAAGAATAGCACAAACTTCTTTCTTTAGTATTCTTTGTAATTGCGCGATAAATATTTAAATTTTCTTGGCGTACTCTAATGTAAGCTAGCTTGTGTAAAGTTAAATGTTCGTTTAAATACTTAGTTGAAATATAAGCTTGACGATACGTGCAACCTAATATCAAAAACTTTAAAAATGACAAATATTGTTGCTTTTGACTACTACAATATGATAAACCAATCGCAAGTTACCCAAACTCTGTCGCATTTTCACTTTATGCGAGATCTTTCCAATGTTCATAAAACCCACAAAATTCATTTCGAAAAAGTCCCCCTCATTCTTCTTTTATCCCAATTGGCCTTGTCTGTTAACGGCACCTTAAAAGTTCATGAAAAGTCCTGGTTCACTTTCTCCAGTAAGTATCAAAGTATCTCAGCCAAAAGCTTTCTGAAGCAGAAACATCCTCTAATTCTTCCAAATCTTCAGACTGTGGATATCCCACAACGAAACTTGTTCAGAGTTTACTCTCTTTTTAAAAACGATGAAATTGGGAAGAAAAACCTGCCAAAATTTACTCAAGTCCCTGCAAATTCATTTAATTTTCTTTACTGTGGAAATATTCAAATTGAGTCGGAAGAATTGTGGAACTTTTCAATATTTTTTAATATCTACGATAGTGCAACCAGAAATTGTATTACGTTATTCACGGTGCTTGTTTGTGTTTTAATTACACTTTGTAATTCAACCATTTCTTTTGAGCGAGCATTCATTAAGTGGATGCTGGTTTTTGCTGGAGTTTTCCCTCCAGGAAGCTCCGGTCAGCCTCAAAGGAACCTTTCTTTTCTATTAATTTTTTGGATTCTTTGCTCCAGCATAATTTCAAATTTGTATTCAGCTTACGTAACCAGTCATATAATCCGCCCGAGACAGGAAGTCACTTTAAAAGAGCTGGAGCAACTGCAAGCTCAAAATTATTCAATGCTGTTGCACAACAAACGATATTTTGAACATCTTAAACTCACGTTCGCTTCATTTCCAGACGGAACATATTTTAGCAAGAAAGTAAAAATAATTATGAATTTAATGAACAATTACGTTGTGGAAGAAATTTTTGCCAGAAGGTTGAAAATGTTGGCTTTCCAAAGAAAAAAATTAGTTGTGGTGGCGCCTTGGCATCTGCTCTTTGGATTTTTTGAAAAAGCAAAGAAAATGGCAGGGAAAGACTCAAAGGAGAAAAGAGGCTGTTGGTTAGGAAGGGAGTTGGTTGAACTAACAGAAAACTATTTCGGGTTCCTGCCGCCATTTCATTTAAAATTGGAAAGGAACTTCAAAGCGTTTATGGAGACTGGTATTGTGGAGCGATGGATGGACGAAGGGATTGCTCTGGGTCATTCCAGAAGGGTTCAGGAAAGATGCAGAGTGATTTCCAAAACTGCGGTAAATCTCAAACCGGATGAGGGAGAAGGAGGTCAAAGAAACTGTCGAGTTGGGAGGCCAAAAGTAGCGCCTTTGCCGTTGGACGGGAAGATTTCAAAGGCTTTTTCAATGCATATTTTGGGATTCTCAATTGCCTGCCTTGGATTTATGGCTGAACGTTTATTTTATTTTGTAATTCAAAAGATTAAAACTAGAGCTAGGTCGATTAAAGTTAACGGAATTAAGCTTCAGTTTATCAGATAAGGAAAACCTTGATCCTTATATCAGCAACTCTTTCACTTCCTAGGAAAACTTAAGATTGCTTTAATTTGTAAAATTTATCTAAATACACTAAATTACTAACAAAATCAATAAAATATCACATAAATTATTATAAAATCGTTTGGCTTATCACATAAATTTCTTCTGCTAGGTACCTACGTTTGGTTTATCTCTTTCGAATGTTGTATTCCCGCTTTGAATTTTTTAATATTTGTGCTGCTATCTATGAATTGTTCCTAGGTATATTATGTTTTCAGTAGCCTAACCTCATTAAAAATTAAATCCTCTTAGGTAAAATTTTTTGTTCTTTCTGGCCATGAATTGCTTTGCTGTACAATTCAATGCTGTCAGGTAGATACGTAGGTATATAAGTTTGTAAAGGTTAAGTAATCAATAGGTTTAAATAATTAACGAAGCTAAACCACAGAAAAAAATTTACTTAACTAATCTTTAAGCTTTTACTCTCACTTTTGTTTTATTTGTTACAACACCAAAACCAAACAACTGTTATGATTATGGCTTTAATAAATTTTCCATTGGGTTTAAACTTTCTCTTATTTTTTAAATATATTTTCGCTGACTTGTCGAATTTTCCATTTGAGTTAAAATCAGATTGTTCAGTAAACATCGTAAAGTCTTCGTTGTATAACGATTCAATCCCAATATCTAAAAGTTTTGAGTTTCCTACATCCACAGTTACTTATTTTGACTGGGATGAAATTGATTTCAGAATAAAAGAACCTTTTTTGTTATCAGCTCTTTACAATCTGGACGTGACCAGTGCCTTTACAGAACAAGTGTACACTTTAAAGATTACACAAGGCCAAGGTTATCTCCAATTCACAAGAAAGTACAGCCTTAACTCCTGCATAGTTTTTATCCTCCTTACGGAAAAATTTGAAGAGACAACCAAGGCCATTGAAAACTCCGGGTTTGGAACAAGCGACTATGCAATGTTCTTCGTAAAAGTAGATTCCATCTCAATTGATCATCATTTAATCTCCAATTTTCAAGGAAATGGTTTATTCCTGACAGATTCAGATCCTTTTCACGCCGATATAATATTCTATACTGAAGATGGACAGTCCGCTGTGCATTGCTATTTCTGCTTGGACAACAAGTTCCACATTCTCAATGGCAAATCTAATAAAATTACGGCTTTGCAAGCCGTGTCAAAAAATCTAAACGGAGATGGGTACGGCCACAAAGCCTCATTTGGAATATTAGGGGAGTTTTGGAAAATGGTTGACGGATGCGAAGACTTGTTTGGACTTGCCGGGCAAAAAGACATTCTTGACCGACCCGGGGATTGCATTGTAGCCCAAGACGCGGCCGTATTTGGACTCATCGCTTCCACATTAAACGTCTCAGTGATCCGGAACAGACTCCAAGCTCATAACTGGACAGGATCTTCTTGGTATATGGACATGAACCTTGGGGAATCTATTGCGCTATCCGTTCCCAACTTTTTCGCTACGAAACGAGGACACCATAAAATAGATTACGAAATGCCGCCAAAATTTGTATCTTGTATTGAAGCTCACTACATAACTTCTAAAGACTTCTCCCTAGTTACTGTATTGGAATGGCCGGTTTGGTTATGCGTGGTTGGGATGGTCCTTGCATTTGGATTTGTAAACAAAGACGTTGGCTACGGGATGGACTTGCTGTGGCTTGTTATAGGAATTTCAACAACTTTAAAACACGACAGGAGAATAACCGGAGTTTATTTCGCGTGTTCTGTGTTTCTCGCAGGAGTTTACGGAAGTTACTTCACCACCAGCGCTATTCACATCGCGAGATATCCAAAACTGGAAGAATTTATCAAAGACGGGTTTAAACTCTGGGCCTCCGATATTTTAAACATTGGAGGGGAGTCGAAATGGAGAATGTTTGTGGATACTTTTAGCGCATTAATGCCTGAGGATATTCTAAAATTAAAAAAGAGACTTTTGGGGGACGCTGCCCTGTCAGATTTTATGTACTTTGATGAAAAACTAGACAGTTGGTCAGAAAACGTAGAGGAAGTTGTAAGGACGATGGCGGAGAAAAAAGTCGGAGCAGTTTCCTACTCTCAGGAAGAACTTGTTTCCGCTTTGGGTGAAGGCATTAAACAAATTAATAGGAAATATCTTTGTACAAATATTAACTACAAGTCTTACATTGAAATTTCAATAAATGCTGGGATTAGAGCGCATGACTATCTTTCAGCAAGGCTTTTTCACGTGTTGGGAATTTTTGACCAGAGCGGGATTCAGATTTTTGTCAGGAGACACTTCCTGTCGAAAACGAAAAGGTTTAAAAAGGTTTTGAAAATGAAAATGGGGATGGTGGACTTGACAAGGAATATGGAATGGCAAAAGTTAGGTTTTAATTCTTTAATTGGGATGGGATTCTTATCAATGATTGGGATTCAGTTGGGGCTGGTTGTGATTGGATTGATGTGGCAAATGGTTCCCAAAGTATTTAAATATTTGAAGAAAATTAATTTTAAGAAAATTTGTCGGTGTCGAAGGGGGCGGTATTTGAACAGGGTAAAAAGTAGTAGTACAAACAGGCAAAGTTATTGGAATCGACTTAAAAGCTGCTGTATTTATTAAACGTTGTTAAAATATTTATAATACTATTATTTTAGATTTAAAATGTTCATTGATAATATTTTTAAAGTAAATAATTTCTCCAAATAAAACAATCAAAGTTGCTGTCAATCCAATTCCAAAATATTGCAAAAGAAGGAAAATGATTTCTTTCGAAACCGGACTAAACATTTCTTCCAATTTGCTATTTTTTCTCTCTGGATTGCATCCATCTATGCAATTAATAAATTTATTTCGTTTGCTTCCTTTTTCATACAGATTTAACCTTTTCTTTAAATGCTTTTCAAGCTGTTCCATTGCAAAAACGTTTTCCCACAGGTTATTGTGAAAGTAGAGTCGCTCCCAAATGCCAGATTCAACAATTTGAGCCAAACCTGCGGTAAAAAAGCTCCAGAAATAGTTTTTATAAATAAAATAGTAGGTTTGGTAGTTAAAACTTGGTAAATCAACGACTTTTGAAGCCCAACTGTTTTCATCAAAGACTCCAAGAAAGTTCCCAAGTGCTGTTAAAATTCCTTTTTCCTCAACAATTGAAAATGGATTGGGTAAGCGTAAAAACTTTGAAAAATTAAATTCAATCGGCATCGACCCATTCCAGAGAATCCAGTACGTTAGCTTATCAGCCCCGTAGCAATTCGGAAACCAAATCAATTTCTTCTGTAGCTCTTCATAAGTACCTAGCAATGTGCTGTTTTCCTTCCGATGTGAATCTTGCAGTGTTTTTGTAGCATTGATAAGTTCCGAAAGAATGATTGATTTTAAACAGGAGCCACTTCCTACTTCCGGTATATTGCACTCCGCCCCAGTTCCAACCAGCGTTTTACTCACGAGCAACTCCTCCAGGTTTTGAGGTACGCTGGGTTGCACGTTGTACACCAAAAGGGAAAAAATGTCGGCTCTGTAACCATTTGAAACGGTTAAAACAAGTAGATTCCACCCAACCCAGATAAATAAAAGCGAACCATTTGTCGTGTCCAATATTAAATTCAACCTTCTTTGGCCTTGTTCCAGTAAAAGACAATTTAATTTGCAAAAACAGTTGACAAAATCATTTGCAAAAATGCAAATTGTATGCGAATTCCTTCCTGGTAACAACATGAACGCCGTGAGCAAACCCGATATCAAGTAAAGAACCCAAATACTAAATGAAAACGGTTTTAGAAGCCCGTCCAATCTAACTTTCTCTTGTAAAGTTGAAACATTCCTGAAAATTGTAATGAGCCCGTGCTCCTTTGTTAGAATTCCGTGATGACTCGGGCTTAAATCTTTGTAGGGGAGATCCAACACTGAAAAAATCAAAGCTGTGATTAACTCAGATCCCTCAGGTTTCTTTTCCTTTTCCAATGCGAAAGTGAAATTGAGCTTTAGTGNCCTCAGGTTTCTTTTCCTTTTCCAATGCGAAAGTGAAATTGAGCTTTAGTGCAACTTCAACGGCTGGACACATTAAAAAAGTTTTCTTTTCACGGCGGAAAGCCATGCAAGGTTGGTTTTTATTTGGAATTGGCCAATTTGTATTAACATAAGCATGGCTCATATCGCTGTGAGCCGAAATCCATTTCTTTTCTATTTCCTTTCTCGTCCATTCAATTTTCACCTGCTTGCAAGGACAAAGAAAAAAGCTTTCATTTTTGGAAATTCCAAGGTAAATTGTGCCAAAACTTGGAGTAACTTTTAAAATGTTTTTTAAACCTTGCAAACTTTTACTCTCAGTAAAAACCCAAATAACTTGCGGAGTAAATTCGTAATTATCCTTGGGAATGGGTTTTAAAAGAAGTTTTTGTTCTTTTTCAAATAAAACGCGAACAGTGCATTGAGATAGTCTTGTTGAGCCAGAAAACCGCTCTGGCTTGGGAATCCATTTCGTCGTTTGGAGGATTTTATTCCAATTTGCTATTTTGTAAGTAAGAACAACGGAACTAAAATCATTCAAAATGATTTGGAAACTTTTGGAGTTATGTTGTTCAATGTTTGAAATGTGATGGTAGTGAAAGTACAAGAATGAACAGTTCTTAAATGAATTCAGCAACTTTGACAAGTGATTTGTCGTTATGTGGAAGGAATAACAGAAATTTAGGGTAATAAGAGACAAAATAATAAATAAAATGACCTTCATTTTCAAGTTTGTAAGTTTCCAGTATTTTACTACGAGGCCAGTTTATGGAATGTCCAAGAAAAATAATTTCCGTTCAAGTTAATTGTTAAATATTACCCACTCTTTTGTCCTTTCAATTATCAACAGGATATTAGTCATGGAAGTTTGATTACTAGGGCGTAATTTCCACGCAGTAAATAATTCAAACCAATATTAAAATTTGTATAAATTATTAATAAATGACGCATTGAAATTAAAAAGGGGCTTATGAAATTGTTAATAAAAGTAATGCAAAAATTCAAGACATGATAAACTAACATTGAGAGAGACATTAAGTTTTTTTATTTTTTTATAATTCTTTGCGCTTTTATTTAACAGATGTTAACTCTTATGCAATTAAAGACGGCACTGTATTAAAACCATAAATTGAACACAAAATAGCTTGGTAACATTTTTATTTGGCAAGATTTGCTTACCTTGCACATTTGCTGATATTATTTTATCCAACAATGAGCAACTTCAATGCCTTAAGTAACGAGGAAGGGCGAGTCTTGAGCTGATGCTTAAGCGTGATGATAACAAAGTACATCATGCGTGACCCTTGTACAATTATCTACTTTATCATAGTATCATGATCCTGCTAAATATTTGAGTTCTGGCGTTTATCATTATGTAAATTGTTTTAAATAAGAAATGATTCCCTTTGGAGCTATTTTTTAAGATTTCTACTGAATAAATCATGTTTAGGCATTTAGGTTTGAAAATATTAGTTTTTGGGTTGGTCGTTATTGTAGCAGCGGGTTTTAGAAAGGACATAGAAAACGGAGAAGAATTTGATTATATTATTGGTAAGAAAATAATTGTAATTCGCATTACACATTTTATTTTAATTTAAATATAATACTATTAAAGTTGGAGGAGGGACGGCGGGATGCGTCATCGCAGGGAGATTAGCTGCGAGCGGGGAACGAAAAGTTTTAGTAATTGAAGACGGAGGGATTCCAACTCCAACTTTGGACATTCCAGGGATTAATAGTTTTACAAATTTACAAAATACTCCAAATGAAGTGAAGTATTATAGAAGTGTTCCGCAGCGGAATGCCGCCCTAGAAAGGAATGGGGTAGGTGATATGATTTACAAATTTTGGATTGTTTTATGCAATTGTTTGAAATTTATTTTAAAGATTGTTCAATACGCAATTGGGAAAACGATTGGCGGCGGAACTAGCATAAACGGGATGATTTGGAATAGAGGTCACCCTCAAGATTTCAATAATTGGGCGAGATTATCAAAAGATTCTTCCTGGAGTTATCAAAACCTGTTGGATTTATTTAAAAGGGCAGAAAATTACGAAGGATTTGATCCAACAGATTTCAGAGGATATCACGGACCCATTACAATTACAAATCCAACTTATCCAGTGGCGGCTTCTGGGCAGTTATTCCAAGCTGGACAGGAAATCGGTTATCCAATAAGGGACGGAAATGGATTACAGGAGCCAAGCGTTACAAAAATTGATTTCAGTGTGGACGAAAGAGGAAGAAGGGTGACTGCTTACACAGCTTATGTAAAACCTTTGGAGAAAAATAAAAATTTAGTGATTTTGCTTAGTACGGAAGCCAAAAAGATTATTTTTGAAGGAAGAAGAGCGGTTGGAGTGACATTCACGAAGAATAATTCAAGTGGTTATGCAAAAGCCCGAAGGGAAATCATCCTCACCGCTGGGGTCATGGACTCACCGTTACTCCTCATGAGATCTGGAATAGGACCGGAGGAAGTTCTGAGAAGGGCGGGCATTCCAATACTGAAGGCACTTCCGGTCGGAGAAAATCTTCATAATCATGTTGCCATCCAGTTTCCAATTATTTACGGAAACCGATCAGCTGTTTTTGTACCCTCCAGGGATTTAACTCCGGAAGCTTGGAGGGTATATCAGGAGACGGGACGAGGTCCTTATTCTTCTTACATGGGAGCCACATCGCAAATATTGTTTGTTTCTGACATCGGAAGGATTCACGGCGAAGAAGACTGGCCTGACCTTCAGATCCTCCCCCTTGGACTGGAAGCAGGTGGTCTTCAGATTGCCCCTGATCTAAAACCAACAGAGGCTGTAACCCACTGGAGGATTCTCGCGGTTAGACCGAAAAGCCGTGGAGTAATTAAATTAACAAACGAAGGCAGGCCAATTCTTGATTTTAGAATTTTTACACATCCGGATGACCTTCAAGTTATGTTGAATGGCGTTAAAATGGCGGAAAGGCTTTGTGAAGAGACCCACGCATTTCAAAGCGTAGGCTGCCGCCTCTCCACAGTTCCGCTACCCGCCTGTAAACACCTCAAGTTTAAAAGTGATTCCTACTGGACCTGTTTTATTAAGCAGTTGAGCACAGCTTCAATCCACGCTGCTGGAACTTGCCACATGGGGAGCGGACCGGATGACTCTGAGGCTGTTGTGGATTCTCATTTGAAGGTCATTGGAGTTGAAGGGCTTAGGGTGGCGGATGCTTCGGTGATGCCGGCAGTGACAAATGCGAATACTCAAGCTCCTGTTTACGCAATTGCTGAGAAAGCTGCGGAAATGATTTTGAATGAAGAAACATTTGGGTGGCAAGGCAGTCATTAATAATATCTCTGCATAAATAATATTATAAACGATACAAATTAAATTCTGTTCACATGTATACGAATAAACAAGAAGATTACGCAATACTTAATATTATATGCTATTTGCTTGTATTCCTTTGATAAGAAAAAAGAACAAAGCTTGTGTTTAACCAGCCATCTGCATCAATTCTTCTTTCCGCTTCCTGCGCTCATTGCTAACTCTTACATGAGCAAACTTATCATTAATTACAATGGTAAGGTTATCATCCATTCACTTTATTCAATGTTTTACAAGTTTGCAAATGTCAGAACTTATTGTAAAGATTTAGCAATGCAGTTTCTAAATAAATTCTGGATTGTTGCTTTTGCATTTTATAATGGATTGGCCAGAGCAGAGTTTCAAAGTTTAAATGAGGATGGAAAAATATTTGATTTTATTATCGGTATGGATAAAAGAACATTTCAATTTACAACTAGGATAAAATTTTACGGTTTTATATGATAATTTACTGTTTAATAAGTTGGTGGAGGGACAGCCGGCTGTGTTGTGGCCCGAAGACTAGCGGAAACCGGAAGACACACAGTTTTATTAATTGAAGAAGGAGGAATTCCCAATTCAAATCTGGACATCCCCGGGATTCAAGTTTTTACAGAAATGTATAAATTTCCAAATGATGTGAAATTTTACGCCAGCGTTCCACAAAAAAACGTTGAATTAGCTAATAACGGGGTAAATTAAGACTCACATTCAAATTTCTGTTAGAAGCCAACTTTTATTTAAAAATATTACAGATCATACAATATCCAATTGGGAAAGTATTGGGAGGAGGGAGCAGCGTCAACGCCATGATTTGGAATAGGGGCCACCCTCAAGATTACGATAACTGGGCGAGATTAACAAAAGACCCTTCCTGGAGTTATGAAAACATGTTAAAATACTTTAAAAGAAGTGAATCCTATTCACGATTAAACCCAACCAATCAAAGAGGCTTAAGCGGACCCATTTCCGTTATAAACCCGATTTATACATTTGCAGCGGATAAGTTACTTGAAGCTGGACAAGAAATCGGTTATCCAATTGGGGATCCCAACGGACCGCAAACTCCAAGCGTGGCAAAACTAGACTTCAGTCATAAACGGGGAAGGAGAGCAAGCGCATTCTCAGAATATATTAAGCCTGTACTTAAAAAACTAAACAATTTACAAATAATACTAAATACTGAAGCAAAACGGATACTTTTCGAAGGAAAAAGAACCGTTGGAGTGACCTTTAAGAATAATTCGTATGCAATGGCGCGGAAAGAAATTATTTTAACCGCGGGAACTTTGGACTCTGCATTAATTCTTCAAAGATCTGGAGTAGGCCCCAAGGAAGTCCTTCAAAAATCAGGGATTCCAATCGTCACAGAACTTCCGGTCGGGGAGAACCTCCACACTCATCCGGCTATTCAATTTCCGATAATTTACGGAAACCGATCAGCGCTTTTTATTCAATCCAGAGATTTAACACCGGAAGCTTGGAGACTCTATCAAGAAATAGGCACAGGGCCTTATTCTTACTATATCGGGGCATCCGCTCAAGGTTTTTTCCTCTCAAGAAAAGCTCAAAGCAATTGGCCAGACATTCAAATTATTCCTTTTGGAATGGAAACCGGAAGTTTGCAAGATGTTCCTGATTTGCAAGTTTGGGAGGCATCTTCACAGTGGAGGATTGAAGGTCTCAGGCCGAAGAGCTATGGAGTAATAAAATTAAACCCCAAAGATTCAAATGAAGCTCCCTTTCTTGACTTCCGGTTACTTACTCACCCCGATGACGTTCAACTAATTGTGGAAGGAATCAAATTGGTTCAGAGTCTTTGTGAAGGAACAAATGCGTTTCAAATCGTTGGATGCCGTCTTTCTAAAGTTCCGTATTCTGTCTGTCGGCATTTTTCCTTTCAAAGTGATGCATACTGGGCTTGTTTTGCTAAGCAGTTTGGAGTTGCTTCATCTCATGCTGTGGGGACTTGCAGGATGGGAAGTCCGGAGGATCCCGAAGCCGTTGTGGATTCCCAGTTAAATGTTCTTGGAATTAAAGGATTGAGAATAGCAGATGCTTCTGTAATGCCACAAGTTACTAATGCAAATACTCAAGCGGCTGTTTACGGAATTGCTGAGAAGGCTGCAGACTTAATTTTAAGTAAATGGGAACCTCAGCATCATTAAATTAATTATAATTAGGAACAAAATTGTTTTAATAAGCAGCCGTTTAAGTGAGTTGAATAAATTTTAGTTTAATGACCTTCAATATTAGCCATTTATAAATTATGCACGTGTAAGCTTGACAAAGACATGTGTCCATGCTAAGGCTAGCAATTACGTCATACGTAATAGCATCATTTGCACTCTTCTATTTTGCTTGGCTTTAATTTACAAGATTTTCATCATTAACCATCAATCAATTAAATAACATTTAAACCTGAAGATAAGCAAATCTACTGCCTTTGTACTGCTCAAATAGTGAAGATCGAATGTAATGGTTGACTGACTGCTGCAATAACCGCTGTAATAACTGACGGTTATTACGCTGCTTTGTAGCAAAACAAACAAAAATCTTCTTAATTATTAGGCATTTAATTATAAAGTCATTCTGGTGTGATAAAGATGTGCCAAATTTGCAGTAAAAATGGAAGTTAAATTAAATTTTATTATCCTCAGTGTTTTATTTAATTTCATTAATTGTTTTGAAATAGAATTGAAGGATGGAGAAGCATTCGATTTTATTATTGGTAAGTAAAATATTTTAATAAATTAAACGACAGAATAATAATTTCCTGTTTTTAAAGTTGGAGGAGGAACTGCTGGCTGTGTTGTAGCGGCAAGACTTGCCGAAAATGGAAAACACCGGGTTTTGCTTATTGAAGAAGGAGGCATTCCTAACCCCAACATGGAAATCCCGGCATTAGTGAACTTCCAAGCCCTGCAGACTTTTCCAAACGAAGTGAAATTCTATTCCAGTGTTCCACAAAGGAATGCAGCTCTGGCAAGAAATGGGGTAAGTTGAGAAAAATCATATTTGCATTGTTTAAAACTCGGCTGATTTTGTGATCTGAATTTTTAAAAGACTATTCAATACCCGATTGGAAAAACTCTGGGTGGAGGGAGCAGCGTCAACTCCATGGTTTGGAATAGGGGCCACCCTCAGGATTACAACAACTGGGCCAAGAAAACAAAAGACAGTTCATGGAGCTATGAAAACATGTTAAAGTACTTTCAAAAAAGTGAAAACTATTCAGGGTTTAATCCTACAAGACACAAGGGATACGACGGACCCATCACAATTACAAATCCAGTTCACTGGACAGCTACAGGGAATATCCTAGAAGCTGGGCGGGAAATTGGGTATCCATTCGGAGACGCAAATGGTCCACAGACGCCAAGCGTTGCCAAAATAGATTTTGCACAAGATAACGGAAGAAGGAGAGTCAGTTCCTACTCCGGATATATCAAACCGATGTTAAAATCAGGAGAAAATTATGAAAAAAGTGGAAAATCCAGCAATTTGCTAATTTTGCTAAATACGCAAGCCAAAAGGATAATTTTCGAAGGAAGGAGAGCCGTTGGAGTGACCTTCACGAAAAATAATTCAAGTCGGGTTGGATTTGCTAAAGCAACCAAAGAAATAATAATCAGTGCTGGAGCTTTGGACTCACCTGCACTTCTTCAAAGGTCTGGAATAGGTCCAGAGAGCGTCCTTAAAAAGGCTGGGATTCCAATTGTGAAGGAACTTCCGGTTGGTAGAAATCTCCAAAATCATGCATCTCTCATGATTCCAATTATTATGGGAAATCGATCAGCAGCTTTGGTGCCTTCCAGAGATTTAACTCCAGAAGCTTGGAGAATATTCCAGGAGAGGGGAGAAGGGGCCTATTCTTCTTATAACGGGAGGATGACACAGGGTTTCTTCCTTTCACAAAAGACGTCCCGGAAGCCAAAAGAAAATAATTGGCCGGATATTCATTTGCTTCCGCAAGCAGTAGAGACTTCTTTAAGGGACGTAGTAAAAGACTTGAAACCTTCTGAAGTTCTTACAACCTGGATGCTTTTGATTTCAAGGCCAAAGAGCAAAGGAACAGTAAATTTGAACCCGAATAGGGTGGATGGACAGCCACTGATTGATTTTAAAGTTCTTAGCCATGAAGACGACCAAAAAGTGATGTTGGATGGGATTCGAATTTGTGAAAAACTTTGCGAAAAGACAAAAGCCATGAAACGTGTTGGATGTCGTTTTACCTCGACTGTTTTGCCAGCCTGCAAGAATTTTAAATTTCGCAGTGATTCCTACTGGAACTGTTATGTAAGGCAAATGGGCTCAGCTTCAATTCACGCCGCGGGAACTTGTCGAATGGGAAGTGGGGATAAAAAATCAGTTGTGGATTCTCAGCTTAAAGTAATTGGAATTGAAGGATTGAGAGTTGCAGATGCTTCGGTGATGCCGGCAGTTACAAACGCGAATACTCAAGCGCCTGTCTACGCAATTGCGGAGAAAGCTGCTGAGATGATTCTCAAAAAATGGGAGAAAAACTAATTTATTATATAACTACTGCTGTTATTAGTAAATTAAATTAAGCAATTTTATTAAATATTTAATTAATTAGTAATAAATTAACGGTACACGACATAGCAAAGTTTTGAAATTGAAGTGGAGTAGTTTTCTCCAAGTAATTACTTGAACCCAGCGTGATTCTTAAGTCTGGACATGCCTTAATCATTCTCCATTGGAGCTTTGCATTTGCAATTTGAGCTGCTTGTTTTTCTTTTACCATTCCAACGTTTTTAAATGCAGTCCATTTAATCGAAACGGAACGATTGTTAGTGTCCGCCATTGACCCGTACACTCCCAGAATGACCATTATCGCTTCCACTGCAATAACCATGTAAAGTCCGATCATTACCGAGGCCCCTTTAAAGTGCTCGCCTCCCTTTGCAATCTTCACAAGCATGAATAAGCAGATTATTTGCACTAGCAAGAGGGAAACTAGGAATTGGGTCAAGATGAATCGATGGATTTCTCCGAATAATTGTGTTAAAATCTTTAGTTCCCTGTAGAGCTTCATTGAGATTGCAATCCCTGCTTCTGACTTGTTTTTTAAGGATTCTTTCATAATTCTACAAAAAAAGGAAAATAATGAAACTTCTAAATAAAATTAAATATTTATTGAGATTGTTTACCCTCTGAACCGAAATAGTCCTGATATTATGCAGTTTATTGCAATGGCAACCTCCACAACAACAAAAGTTCCAATCCGACCTGGCATTTGAAATGCCAGCGTATTTCCAACGAGCAAAGTAACTTTCCAGATTACTTTTGGAATCCATTTGGAAACACCAAATTGCTCCAGGAAGAATAAAACGTTGATTGGGAAGGTAGGAATCCAAGCGGAAAATATTCCAGTGCAGAGGCATCCAAATCTGTAGAAATGCACTTGGCACTTACAGATTAGCCTGGTAAGTTTCACATTCAGAACAAACCGTTTGTCCGTTTCCAATTCTAAATTGAATTCTAAAGAAAAACAGTAATTTAGATAGATCAGTACATAAATAAATAATTTTCTCAAGTTACCCCGCTCCCGGTTACATTCTTTTCCCACTTGGATCAATCCATTGATTAGGTTTGCCATTTCCTTTCCTTCGGCTATCAACACGAAATACATTGAGGCAGCCATTGCGTAAACCAAAATCCAAAATATATTTTGACATTTTGCGGGAAAGTCCAGAGCCGAATTGGAAGTTTCGTTTTTCTCCGAATTTGCAACTAATCCGTAGTAAAATTGTGTCCAGACAATCATCATACAAATTAAAACATGTGCTGATAATGATTTTTTACGTTCCAACGTGAAAACCCGTTCGCTGTCTGGATCCCATTTAAACGGCTGAACGGATGTTTTTGTTTTTGTGCCGATTTCGTTAACGACGTGAAAATAGTCTAGGAATTTATCTGAAGTTAGTAATATCATTTTGCAGGTCAAAGAAATGGTTTCAAGCGTTTTCAGCAACTAGTTGAAAACTAATTTCACTTCCTCCTACGGAAGCTATATTTTACTGTGTATTTACTGTGGGATAGTTGAGCATTTATTTGCCTTTCTTCCACGCGATTATTAATTTTTACTTCCGTGTAGAAAGTAAAATATCACACGAGTTTCAACTTTAAAGTCAATTTCCTGGAAAAGGTGTGTAGAGAGGAGTAACCGGATTATAATTTATCAAACGTGGGCTCATATAATCTGAAAGCATTGTTTTTTGCAGAATTACTATGTAGCCAAAAGAAATTCTCGGATATACAAAACTCTGATAATTTTTCATCTAATTTGCTCAATTTACAATTTAATATTATTTAAATTTAAACCCATTGGCATACACATTAAAATGGATTTAATTAAAATTAGATAAATTATAAGATTTATGATTTCCTGGAATCTAAACGTCAAAGCTCTGTTCAAACAAGTAAGTTTTAATTAAGTATTTAGTTAATTAGCAGTAAATTAACAGTCCAAGTTATAGCCATGTCTTCAAACTTGAGTGGAGTAGTTTTTTCCAAGTAATTACAAGAACCCAGCATGACCCTTAAGTCCGGACATGCCTTAATCATTCTCGCTAGAATTTTTGCTTTCCGTACTTGGCTACCCATATTCCCACCTTGTTGCATTCTTCTTAACAAGGAAACTTCCTTAACTGCCGTCAATTTTATAGAAACTGACCATTTGTTTGTGTCTGCCATAAACCCATACAGTCCAAGGATGATCATTGCATATTCGACTGCAGTAGCCATGTAAAGTCCAATCATGGCAGAGGTCCCTTGGAAATGTTCCCCTCCTTTTGAAATCTTTGCCAGCATGAATAAACTAATTATTTGAATTAGCAGGACAGAAACCAAGAATTGGGTCAAGATGAATCTATGAATTTCCCCAAATAATTGTGTCAGGCTTTTAGCTCCCTGTATAGCTTCATTGCCTTTGCAAACTCTACACCGGACTCCGTTCTCATAGATTCTTTTATCATTCTGGAAAATAATTAAAAACAATACATTTGAATATGTATCTTAAAATAACAATTTCATGTGTTTAAAACCTTCTGAATCGAAACATTCCGGAAATTATGCAATTTATTGTTATGGCAACCTCCACAATAAGAAAAGTTCCAATTCGACCAGGCATCTGGAATGCAAGGGCGTTCACGGAAAGCAGAATCGTTTTCCACATCACTTTTAGTATCCAATTGGAATGGCAGAATTGTAGAAAGAACAATACGTTGATTGGAAATGTTGGAATCCAAGCGGATAGTAGTCCCGTGCAAACGCACGCAAATCTGTAGATATGCACTTGATATTTACAAATTAGCCTTGCAAGTCTCACGTTCTGAGCAAAGCTTCGATCCGTCTCCAATTCTAGATTGAATTCTAAAGAAAGCAACATTATTTCAAGAATTTTCATTATTAATGAACTTTCTCTACTTACCCCGGTTTCTGTTACATTCCTTTCCAACTTGGATCAATCCATTTATTAGGTTAGCCATTTCCTTTCCTTTGACTATAAACAAGAAATACAAGGATGCAGCCATTAGAAAAGTTAAAATCCAAAAAATATTTTGGCATTTTGAAGGAAAGTCTAGAGCCGAGTTGGAATTGTTGCTTTCAGTAACCAATCCATAGTAAAATTGTGTCCAGACAATCATCAAACACGTAAAAATGTGACCTGATAATGACGTTTGACAATCCAACGACAAAAACTGCTCCGTGTCAGGATCCCATTTAAAAAACTGAACGGAAGTTTTAGTTTTTGAACCAATTTCGTTGACGTTGTTTAAATACTCCAGAAACTTATCCGTAGTTAGCAAAATCATACTGCGAATTTTTATAAAACCAGAAAGATATTTTAGATTGCTGTGTTTAGCTTTCTAACTCAAACCCGATTCTACTTCTGTTCGGTTTTCCCTTCTATTACAAACCTTTACTGTTCTTATATGACTGATTGATTAAATTTGTTATACTTTTCTGTGTGGGCGAAATTTTGTTTCGGATGACTTAATTAACTTTATGTAAACGCGGTTCAAATATTAATAAAAGGTCGCAAGCCTGTTTAGAGACAAGCCTGAAAATTTGCAATCTAAAAGTACTACTGAAAGTTGTGAAGTTATTTCCAGCAATAAATGTTGATTTTTTGCTAAAACTGTATGCAAATTTGAACGGAACAGAACGGAGAAATTAAATTTACAAAATTTAATCAAGTTTCACAGATTTGCATATTCAGTTTGCTAAAATCTAGCAAGACTATATTTCCTTATTGTTGTATACATCAACAGTATTGTACACGGAGCAGTAGGCTATCTGTTGAAAATATTAGACTGTACTTGATAAATCTTGGGTGTTGTTAGCTCTTTCCATAAAATGAACAACAGTTAGCCCATGAAATAAGCGTTGCTCCGAAAAATAAATTTAAATAGTGTAAAAATTACTTAAAACGAATGCATAGCAATAATATTAAAATACAGATGCCATGCGGTAACAAACAAGAGAGACAGACACAGAAATTACTGTCGATCCAGTAATAAACTTTAACAGCAAACTGTAGAGAGAATGAGTTCTGTTGAGAGAATGACAAGTATTAATTAAAAATTTTTGTTAAAAGCAAAAAAGGTGGACCAATGAATTTAAAAACATGAAAAGGTACGGATAACTCTGGTCTAAGTAAGTGTCCAAGTTTTGAAGTCCATTGTTTTTAATGCGGCTTTTAAGCCGTAGTATTTCCTGTTCTTTTCAACTTCATAATGGAAAATTCTGGAGAAAAACAAATCCTAATTAAAAGTAAAAACAACTCAGCCTACGCTTCTTATATGTACTGCTGATTGTTAAAAAGTATTGTTTAAATTAAATGATGAGAATTAAAAAAACAACAATTTTATTTGAAACATCCTATGCAAATGGTTTACAATCCTTTTTACTCCGCTTGCGCTTGCTTGTTTTGTCGCGTTTGTCTGACACTTATTATGTTCAAAACTTTTTGACTTTGTGGGAAAATTAACAAATGCGTCATCAATTCTATTGAAAGATATACGTCCATGAATTTTAACTGATTTAAGGGTTTAAGACTGTGGAGAAAATTTTTATTTTGTCAGGAAAGTATCTACAAGTACGAATTAACTGCAATTTATCATTTAAACTAAAATTTATTCATCTCAAACAATTTTATTCTTAATTAAATTTAAATTAAATTTTTACCGGTTCCCATTTAGTTAAACTTAAGTCTGCAGCCTCTTCCGCAATTATGTAAGTTGAATATTTGGCATTTGGTTAGTAACGAAATGTCTTTAATTGTAGTCGACTTTTTACTTCAAACCTTGCATAACGGTTCCCCTAGTTTTATTAGCCATTCATGTGGAGGACAAGGTTTTCCCTACCGGATTGGGGTCAGAGGGTTAAAGTTATTTACTAGGAAAGGTTCAGAGAGACTACACCCGTTGAAAGATCTGACATAGTCTATCTTGTAGAGCTTTTTTTGCTGCTTCTAACGCTGCTAATTAGAGATGGGCCGGTTGAGAAAGTAAAAAGTTATTAATAAAATAGGATTACATAATGGGGCAAAATGCTTTAATAAAGCAGGGACGCCGTTCACAAAAAATCGTAAACTGTCTGAGCTAATCAAAATTGATTGAATTTAGGTTCACGGATAAGTTAAAAGAACTTATGCTTTTTAAACTTGGCCAAATAAGATGATTACGACTTTGTCTTGTTCTTGGATGGGCATTCTTACCGGAAAAATGTCGATAAGGGGTTATCGCGTTATTACAAGCTCAAAGCTTTCACCTGACTTTCTTCACATTTATTTCAATATTTTTTCAGGTTGTTAAAATCCGTTCAAAAGTTTC
>JAANSO010000909.1:0-21696 GCA_036507315.1 Lepidocyrtus fimetarius | reverse complement strand
GTTAATTTATTCATTTGATTAGACAGGTCCACAGGTTTGAGTAGGTGGCAGGTGTGAAGTGGAAAGGGAGCCGTCACAAAAAACTCTTTACTACCTGTGACGCTTATTGTTTCAACATTACAGTTAGTTATTTTCTGTGAAGTGGACCATTTAAAAACTGGGACTTTTGAAACTATGTCCTTTTAATTTTTACTTTTTGTAAAGGCTAGAAAGGAAAATTAGAGAAATTGACGGGGGAAAGGGCGAGGATTTTGTATCGAATTATAAAACTGAAGAGCACGCTGCGATTACTAATCGTATTTCATATTTCAATGCCATTTCCAATCATGATATTGCTCATGGGATTTGATATAAACAGTGTAACATCCCTTGGCACCCCGTCGAATTCATCGTTTTTTTAGATTCTCTACAAAAATGGTAACACCTTGCCCTCCTCCATTTTCTTAGAGAAAATTATTATCCTGTCTCCACTCAGCAGATAATAATTTATTACACAGCTATAAAAATTATGTCGATGAAGATAATTTAAAATAACTTTATCCGCTGAATATAATGTGCAATTTTCATTCATTTTAAGCAAAGATTTATTGATGGAAATAATAGGCATATTTTTCAGCGTGTCTTAATTTACCAAATTTCCCTTTTAAACTTTTTGTCAAATGTGGTTGCGCTTTAAAAAAAGCTGTTGTCAGTTTATTATCCATCCCTAAAGTGAATAGATTAATGGCAGTAATAATTTAATTGGTACTTGAGCAAGAGAGAGAGAACGGTGAAAACTAAACGATCTTTTTTGCAAACGTTGTAAATATACGAGTAAAACTGTGTATTATCAAGATGATGATCAAATCCTCTTCACCATCACTATAAACACCCAGCATTTTCGTGTTTCAATCCCCCTCTCAAAAAGTTTTTAAGTGAGTGGCATAATAGAAGTATGATGATGGTGCTTAAACATTTTCAAATGTGGTTGCGCTTTAAAAAAAGCTGTTGTCAGTTTATTATCCATCCCTAAAGTGAATAGATTAATGGCAGTAATAATTTAATTGGTACTTGAGCAAGAGAGAGAGAGAACTGTGAAAACTAAACGATCTTTTTTGCAAACGTTGTAAATATACGAGTAAAACTGTGTATTATCAAGATGATGATGATCAAATCCTCTTCAACATCACTATAAACACCCAGCATTTTCGTGTTTCAATCCCCCTCTCAAAAAGTTTTTAAGTGAGTGGCATAATAGAAGTATGATGATGGTGCTTAAACATTCAGAATACAAATTGACAAAAAGAGAGAAGCTTCTTTGTAGAAGATGTGATGTGACTAGGAAAACAAGGTAGCGCTATGTTAGAGAACGTCTATCTCTTTAAAAAACTAGCCGTTTCGATGTTTCCCTTTTATGTGAGAGACGAGGATGTTTCTAAATTACTGTGAGCACGTAGTCAGTGAGGTCGTAAAAACCTAATTGCTAAATTATTATGACAGTTCTTCTCTCTCTCTTTGAGTTTTCTAATAATGAGGGACAAGAGAAAAGATAGTCAAAGCCTTTTTATTATTTTAAAAAACTAGCCGTTTCGATGTTTCCCTTTTATGTGAGAGACGAGGATGTTTCTAAATTACTGTGAGCACGTATAGTCAGTGAGGTCGTAAAAACCTAATTGCTAAATTATTATGACAGTTCTTCTCTCTCTCTTTGAGTTTTCTAATAATGAGGGACAAGAGAAAAGATAGTCCAAAGCCTTTTTATTATTGCAAAATTGAACGCTCTTGTCAATGTTTGTGTGTGGGTTTTATTATTTTCGTGGCATTATTAGCAAATAAGCCCATTCATATATTTAAGAACTTCATNAGCAAATAAGCCCATTCATATATTTAAGAACTTCATGGTTGGCTTGCTTGTTTGCATTCATTATAATGATATATCCCCTTTTGTGACTATTTTATTACTAACAAAATCCTACTACTGCTGTAATAAAAATACGAGTTTTTATGATTTCAGTTTTTAACTCGTAAAAAGTCTGCATGCGTTCTTTCACTAGTAATAGGAGAGGAGGTGGAGGCATGAAATTACTTTTAATACTGGTAACTTACCTAAAAAGTTTTTAAGAGTTTTAAGAGGATATTTTGAAAAATGCTGTGAGGACAACGTCTCCAAAAAACATGATGATGATATGATAATGTTTTTAGAAGAATTTTGCTACTTGGTTAGTCACGACACGGTGGATAAGAGAGATCCGACAAAAAAGTGGCTTCAACGCTGTCGTGACAGCTTTTTTGGGCTTTGCATAAAAAATGAAACCTTATATGAAAATAAATACATTACAACACTTACATTCTCATCATCATTCGCGTTATTTAGTCAACAGAAGCAACTTCAGTTTGTTCCACTCCATACACTTAAGTTGAACTTTTTTATAACGAACAAAATAAAAATGAACTTTATACAGTTGGCATTTTCGTTAGTATTAAATCATACAACTTGTCCATTACAAAGAAGGTATCTTATAGCGGAGCGAAGAAAAAATGGGGTTTAAAATCCCTTTCTGCAATGATAATAAGCAATGCCAACAAGTTGTGCTACCTCGTATAATGCTTAACTATTTTTAAATGCAAAGTTTTTCGCTTGAAACATTTTAATATTTAGTGCGTCGAAAGAACAGCGGCGTGTTATAAGATTTTTTTACGAGCGGTTTTTTATATTCTGATGAGAAGATAGGTGTGTATGCAAAATAGTAAAAAGCGAGTGGATTTTTTTCCAAAATGTATTTGATTGCGTCCATCCGGCTAGAATTCCTTTTTGCGGTCATCTAAAAAAGCGTAATCGGAAAGTAATGATACGATAAAATAATGACGGTGGTTTTTTAGAATGGAATTTTTAGCTCCCACAGAGAGCTATCAAATTTACTCGTTTCGGAATTTTTATACCGTATAAAATTGAATACTTGAAGGGTAAAACGAGGAGAAAAAACCACAATTTTTGTAAAGATTTACTCCATAAAATGTATTTTATTGTGTTTTTTAAATTGTTTCGTGTTTTGAGTTGTATTTTTACTGTCGGCTTTATTAATTCAATTTATGGCACCAATTCTTAGAAATGCAAAAATTTGGCAAGAAATTAAAATTATTTTATCGTACTTTTGCGACTTTCGATGCCGTGTGACCATAAATTGATTAATTTAATTATTCAGCATTTCTTTTGTTTGCACATCATCATTTGTCAATCACAGTCAAAATAATTTTAGCAAAGTTGAAACGGATTATTTCATTGTTTGAATAAATTATTAGACTCTCCGTATTTGTTGATCTTTCATCAAGATAAGGCAACCTTAGAAATATTTAAATTGTTCTTTCTAAATTTTGACTACTTTGCTGAACATAACAAGATTTTTTACAAGAAACGCTGGGGTTTCCTTGCATGTAAATGTAACATAAAATATTCAACTAGTTTACAAAATCTGATGAAAATCCGCAAAACAAAGCCATGTAGCTTTTTTGAAAACATTGTTTTGTATTCATGTCTAGCTCCAATAAATTTACAAGAATTGACGGGGTAATGTCAGCAAAATAAAAACTAGATTCTTAAAATTATTACAATGTAGTCTCATTATATTAAATACACTAAAATAATTGTTAAATTCTTCTTCATTTAAAAGTTCCATGTGACATTTATTTAGCAGTCACATTTGAAAAATCATTCAAAGTGGTGGATTTTACAAAGTGATATTGTGTGCTGGCACACACCTGCTACTTTATCTTTTTCTCCAACATTAAACTCTCTAGAGAGGCAATAAAGTGCTTTTCCTACCTGTTCTTTTTTCACTTCCGCTTTTTCCTGTACATGTATATACCCTCATATAAACATTACAGAAAGAAAGTCATTACTACTTAACTGTTTTCTTTTCTCGTCACGACTCACCGATAATAGATATGATGTAAAAGCTCCCAGAGTAGTGAAAAAGGAAAAGTGCCAAAGAAAAATTACCTCCATTATGTACTACAGGGTGTATTTGCTCCAAGGCAGATCCTCTTTTCCTTAGAAAATGAGAGGGGAAAGTAGGAGATAGGGAGAAAACAGATAATGTAGCAGTTTATAACTATAACAGTCTTTTTACTTGAGTTTTGATTACCCATTTCTATTCCAATCTCATCAAAGCGTATAGAACTAAGGAAAAAAGAGATCAACAATCTCTGGAACATGAAGAGGGAAGGAAGGAGAAAGCGTATTATGTCGTTATTGTTATTACTCTTAGCTCACCTCCAAACTCCAAATATAGGAATTGATAGTATATAAGTGATTACCGCACATTATCATATAGTGGATATTAGATTAGAGATAAGAACTCACAGGCATATGTACGTCAGTGAAAGTTTAAAGGTTTTTTTCTTGGAGCTCATCCAATCTGTATCATTATTAATTATATCGTGTATTATGAAAAAGGGAAAAGTATATGAAAAAGGATGATGATGGTTGTGGAGAGAAATTTCTTGATAGTCTTACCATGTTAGAAAGTTTAACAAGTTCTCTTTTCTTAATAAACTTCTTCAAAGTTAATAGCGCCCTTCGTCTTCCTGCTATTATAACCCTAGCAAACCAACATTTTCCCGGCATTAATCTTAATCTTCTCAAAAAGACTTTCCGTCTTGCGGATTTTGTAGCTTCCTTTGAATCACAAAAACGAATGTGTGGCCTTTTTGTACAACAGCGAAGCGGCACAGAATATAATTTACATTTATTTTAAATTAAAAACGTTATTCCGTTACTCAGCGGTTTAATTGTTATTTAATTAACGTATTTTTAAAATGCTGGTATTTTCATTACAAGTGTGAAATCATCAAAAATACTTTCATGCTAAAAATGATGATCTCAATGGAGGGAAAATAAATTCGGTTCATGACGAGGTGATTGCAAGAATGGAGGGAGATGGAGGGAAATGAATGAGTTGGTTAAGTGAATGAATTGTTTAGTGGTTTGAGATTGGTAGTGAATGTTTTCTGAGATATTATTTTGACAAAATTGGATTCACTTCCCCTCCATCCTCTCATCTTCATTCACCCTAGCACTTAAACCGACAGCTTTTTAGATGCTGGTATTAGACTCGTTCTACTATTTTTTTCTGAGAGGTCGGGGGAAATACAGTTTTTCTCTGAAAACAAATAGAGATGAATACTGCCATCTCTCCAGGATTATGTGTTCCGTTGAGAGTTTAGGAATGTAAATGAAGGATTTACGAAGATCTGATTACTTACTCTGTACACGTTATTAACTTCATCGTTTTATAAAACACTCGCTATTTTCTAAATTATGCACACTTTCAAAAAGTTTACTCTTTCCAGCTCTCATATGTGAAAGTTGTTCAAATAAAATTCTTTTTTTGTAATAATTTCGTATTTCATCACACTTTAGGTCATATGCAATAACATTCTTTTTAGAAACTTGTATGGAAACTAATTGAGATGGAAAACCTCAGCTATTGCTTTGTACGATCAGTTTGATTAGGCAACTGACCACCGGAATGTTGTTTTAAATACAGTTTTTCAAAAATGGCCATAGATGTGTTAAAATAACGATAATGTACTACCACCGTTAATAATTCTAAATGAAAGGAATAGTGTACGCCACTATGACTTATTTTAAAACTAACTTTGCCCTTCTTTCTTTTATTTGAAAAGTTGGTTGAGCTTTCCCCAGAGAGTTGAGCTTTACAGGATGAAATTTCCTCCGGGATTTTATCTAACGGCGGTTTTAAAAGCTTTTCGAATAATTTGCCGAATTACTTACAAGAAAAAAACTGGGAAAAACGAAGGAAACTTTTTAATAACTCATCCGCATAATAAGAGGGTCGTTATTATTATTTTATAATGAAATAAGAAGAACATTTTCTCCGTCTTTGTGTATGCAGATGAAAGTAAAAAGAGAGCATAGGAATTCTTTTTTCAAAAAGTTCTGAATAATAGGTGGGGAAAGTGGAAAAAATGGAACGGTTTTCTAACGCAGTGAGGCAAAAAGATCTCTTAGGGAAATGCACAAGCTCTCTCTAGTAAGCTCCACTTTCTTTTGTATTTCCTTAGAGGGAGAGAGATATAGAAAGGTATAGTATTGTGGACTCTAGGGAAAGTATTAGAAATGAAAAAAGATTCTCGTCTCGAATACATTCATGCATGCTTGCATTTCCCTTTTGGCTTCAACTTGACTGCTTTTCTCGTTGTAATGCTGGCCTCATCTAGAAGACGAAAAAAACGAGCCCTTTTGTACTTTTCGTCTTGCGTGAATAAATCAAAAAGTTGAGAAAAATGAGTGGGATCCGGTGTAGTTTTTGAAAGCCTAGTCTTCCGTCATTGTGCGGTATTCATTCTCTTAAACATATTACTTTAGGGAGCATGCCACACATACCTTATCATATAGTACCTTCCTATAGTTATTTTTGTTAGGGTGGTGAGGAAACGAAGGAAAATGCGGCATGTGTTGAGAATAAAAGACTGTAAAAATCTATAAAAAAAACCTCCACCACAGGAAAAAAAAGTTGAAAAGAGAAAGTGCACGAGAGAAAACACAGGAAGAATTGAGAATGTATGAGGAAATCAATGGTGAAAAATTCCTAGGTTTATATCTATACTGGCATCATTCCAATCGTCTCAAGTATGGGAATGCCTCTGGAGAAAAGAATGTGAAAAGGAAGAAGAATGAGATGAGGAAAGAGGGAAATAAAAGAATATAGGGAAGAATTTCCAGAGAAAAATATACTCCTTTTTTATTTTCTCCCTCTTTTTTCATTATTTAGTAATATCGTGGCTGAGAGGAATAGCTTTTTAAATTTTTGACTGAGCAACTCCAATCTTAATAATTTAAGTTCTGGAGAGATGGAAGCGCACTCAGCCAACACATTGTGAATAATACTTTATGATGTTAAAACATTTTATTTATTACGAGAAGAAAAGAAAGTGAGTGGTGGTGGCAGAAAGAAAATGATTATGGCAACTTTTCCAGTTCTTTTCTACTCTCTATAATTCATTCTTTTATGCATTTTGCATATGTTACAATTTGCTTCCTTGCCCGTATCCGTTTACAAATCCCTGTAAAATGTATGCGAAAAATAAACACCAAAAACTGCGAGGTTTCCAATTGACGAGGAAAAAATAAATATTTTATAAAAAGAATGCGGTTGTGGCGTAATAATTCAAGAATGCTATTAGGATTTTAAATATTGGTTTATATTGAGGTTAGGTTCCTGAGTAAATTTTAAAAGTAAATAAATTAACAATCACAGCGCTATGTGATGGAATCCCAACTGGGCAACAACTTAATTAAGTGGATTTTATAGATTACGTATTAATTACTCATTTCTGTTCAAGTTGGCTTCATTTTTGGCTCACATGCTGTTTTCTTCAAATTTCCTTCCCATGCATGGAAGCACGTTCTATGATAAAAGCAGAAATAGAAGTTCATTCTTTAATTCCCTATTTATTGTCCTGAGTTGGTTTCTCTGTTTAATCGCAAAAACCCTGTTGGTGGTCTTCCTCCATTTTCAAAGATCATTGCAGTGTGAAAAAAGGAAAGTCATTTGGGAAAAAACAGCGAAAAAGCAGATGTGATCTAAGCTGTTGTTGTTATCACCTTTTTCAATTACGTAATTTTTATAAAAATGCTTATTTCAACTTGTAATTTTATGCCTATGATTAATAACGCTTCTGTCTAGGTAATTTAATTGTCAAAAAAGAAAATTTGCAACAATGAAAGGTACAAATCCATAAAAATGCAAACCCCGGTATAACGAACTAGATAAAAATTATGACACTGTACACTATATAGAGAACGTTACATTAAAAAATACAATTTAAAGTTGCTGTTGGTGAAAAGCTACTCCACCTCTTGAGAATAATTACATTTGGCGTATAGGAAAAAACGAGGTTGTCTGGCGAAATGACATGTACACGGTAAATATCTGTAGAAGCATATGCGCATTAATCGCTCGACTAAGCATGAAAATTGAAGTAGCATTAAATAAAGAAGGGGGAAATTGCATAAACTTTCATCATCATCCACTTCAAAGTTGTTTTCATTATCATATAAATTATTCTGCAAAAAAGAAACAAATTAGCTAAACATATTTTGCTCATTGAATAACCTCCTAGTCTGAAAATTTGAGTTGTTACTATAATTAATTATTAATTTTGGAGCCCATCATTAGTGCATTTAAGCACAAAAGCTTGTCTTTCCAGTTTTTCCCAGTTTTTTCCCTTCATTTCACACAGACGAATCAATTTTTGACAAAAAAAATCGTAAAGACGTCATTTTGCCGAGGAGGTCATTAGATTAATCTGCATTAAATACTTATTTGTGAAGACAGCAAACGAGCTTAGAAAGAAGTGTAAAATTACATGAATTTACTGGGATAATATTATTACAATTTTGAAAAATAATTATCTTACAATCCATCCATCTTTTTCGAACACTTTTATACTTTTGAAATGGTAGCCGTGAGAGAGCAATAACATTACTTGAAAATTGAACAAAACAGCTCGTAACAAGGTAAACAAATGAAGATCAAATCTGCTGGGGTGGTCTGGTAAAAAAATTAAAACCGGCTCCACCGCTATTGAACAACTTAAATGAGTCTTCTTGATGTTGTTTTCTTGTTCTTTTTAGAGCTCTTTTATAATGAAGCGACGAAAAGACTCCCAGATCATCATCCTCAGTGATAAGTAACAAGTAGACTTCTCATTTCCAGTGTAATTGCCATGTTGTAAATGTTAAACTACAATTTGATCTATGACCACCGTTTACAATAAAATAATAAAACATTCTTTGTAGTTAATATGTAATAAACTTGAAGTATTATTACTTGCATAATATTACAACCTGGATAAAACTTGATTTAACAAACATCCTGATAAAAAAGTGTCGGCTTTTTCAGTTCAGTATACACTCTGGCATTATAATGAATGAGACAGTGCATAGAACTTTGTAGCTAGATTAATAAAAAACGTAGAAAAATTTAGGTGCCACCCTGAAGCGGTATACAAAAGTTTTACACTCGAACGCACTCAAATCTTCACCCATTTTTTATGAATTACCTCTCCCTGTTTTAAATCCTTTCATGAGAACATTATTGCCCAGGGCGAAGGATTTTTATGTCATTTAAAACAAGCAGTTTTTTTAGATCAAGACTGCATAAAGTGTCGACGCATTAAAATTCTTGTATGACTTCCTATATGTGATATCCTGAATTAAAACTGAAGCCCCTGAAGGTACTTTTTAACCGTGACCGTGTACACTGACGACCTTTTTATCTTGTCATATTCCATTAATGATGATTCACAATGATGCAGCTGTGTTTACGATTTTTATATGACTTCCAACAAAGTTTTTAAACTTGTAAAAACCAACAACAGTAATTTCCTTTCTCTCTCTGTTCTTTGCGGTTTATCTCATGTTAATAATCTTTTGTGTTTGCGGTCAACAATATGGCTTCCCCCGTTTTCCTTCTCTCTTTATATACCCACACACACTTGTCTTTTATGGGATGACGTGACATAAAAACGAAAGCTGCATCCAAATAATAATACAAACTGGATTGCTGGATAATGACACTCGGTTTTTATTTTTCTATTGATTACATTATCCTCTTTTATAACTGCAACCTCTGCGTCTCTTCGTGTTTGGAATCCGCCACCAAAATAGTTTAATAGTGAGAATACCAGACACTATATTGTCCTCGTTTCAAAAGATTTTTTGTTGCGGCTCCATTTTCTTTATTTATCCACTTTTAGTCTTCGTAAATGCAATCAAATCACGAACATTTTCGAAAAGATAATGATCAAAAATTCAAGAAGGGGAGAAAGAGAAAGGGGAAAAAATTCTGTCTGGAGAGCAAGAGCATTGCACGAGTTTTTCTAGAAAAATAGATGATGCAGTGGCCGTGATCATCGTCATCATCAGTAATGATTATGAGGAAGAAGATGAAGCTGATACGATTGAAGAGATAAGGGGAAACGAGGAGGGTTGGAAAGCTCTTCTTATGATGACATTCCTACAAAAAAAGCTTTTTTCTCCCCCTCTTTTTTCCATGTTTTTCTGCTCTCTGATCTTCTCAATGATTTTCCATTTTTATGAGGTTTTGTCAGAATAAATGGAAAAATTAAGTAGGGAGAAAAAACTAGCGCAGCCAAGCGCAAGGTTTTCTATTGTTGTCGTCATACTTCGTGAAAGGAAGATAAGTACAATTGAATTCGTATCTTATTCTATTTTCCTAAATAATCATTCAATAATTTTACTCTGCAAGTGAAAAGATTAGCGAGAATGAAAGTCTCTTTATTTTTTTATTACGCAATTTTAAAAGTCATTGAATGACCAAGCAAATCATATTTTTTCAGCCGACACTGATTGAAGAAGCCAAATGAGTCATGGTATATTCAGAGAACGGGTGTACGCCAAGCTTTATTGTTATCAGTGTCATTATCATTTGAAATGGATGCTGGGCAAGTACAACCCTTTTTTAATACCTTGAGGCAGTCAGAAAAGTAATCATTTCAGAAGATAATTGAACCGTGGTGGAAGCAACTACTTAAAGACTGCTGTCTCTCCTCGTTATAAAAAGAAGCGACTTATTTAGCTTGTTAATAATCCTCTGAAAAAGGAAATGATTTTATGATGAGGATGATAAAATAATAATAGATTGTCCATATTTGAACGGTTAAAACGACTCATTGAGGATAGTTTAATTAACATTGTATCATCCACTCTTGAAATGTGTAGTGACAGGTGTTTAAAATCTGTGTGGGATGATTAATTATGTTTTTTGTTAGGAGTAAAGTTAATATTGAAATGCACACTTTAAACACATTAATATATGATGATGATGACATTGCGACATTTTTAATACTTCATTGGAGAGGAAAATGGGTAAATCGTGAGTTGTACATTTTCTAAACAATGGAATCATACGTTTATTTAAGATTTATTTAACTAAAATAAGAATTAATAGAGAGACACGGTCTTCGAGTTGTTTGTCGTTAAAAAGGATATATTACTACACGGTGAAAAGTGCGTATAAAATTACCTAATGTGATAACAACTCGTATTTTTATTACGCAATGTTGAAATATTCCTTTCAACTAGCTTTCCCGTGAACGTTCCTAGCTGAAGGGGGCAAGGATTAATGAGATTGTCACTTTGTAATTTGCTAATTTGCTTTTTTCCTTTCTCGACAGAAATATAATTTAGCTTTTTATCGATTGTCCATTCAAGCATTATTTTATTTGAAGTATAAATTGAACAAGGACTTTTCCATCCGAGAAAAGTTTTTCAAAATGTTTGTTGGTGTTTAGCAAGAGGAAAAAATGAGAGGTGGGGGGAAATCAACGACACTGTATTAATACGAAGGCTTTTTTCAAAAAGATGTTGATGAACTCTTGAAACAACGTTGATGATGATGACATTGATTTTTTTCCACTCATCCATAAAGTTCTTTAAAAGAAATTGCTTTTTGAATGAAATTCTACTCTGGGTAAGGGTGTACGCGGAGTACAACGTAATTTGTAAAAGTCAAATGCAGAGAAACATGAAATCAAAATGGGTATGCATGAATGAACACAATTATTTCCCCTTAATGTTTCTTTTTACCTTGCCTTTTCCCTGCCTGCCTGCCTCGCACCGTACAACCGCAGCCGTGGTTTTACTAAAAGTTGTTCACTACCTTAAAAAACTGATGGAGATTGAATACAATTGATATTATTCGTCTTGATCAACTATTACGTAATTCTCCCTGAAGTAAGAACCCCGCTATACTGGACCTTCCATATAGTGAACAAGTTGCTACAAGGATTGAACTGCGTTTTTATTCGTTATATCGAAGTTTGAAATGCAGTAGTTGCAAGAGTCAGGGATCGTAAAAGAATCGGTAATATCCTTCAAAGACGCTTCATGAATTGTTCCAAAGTTTTTATGAGGATTGTTTAAGTAATTTCGGTTAATGTTTGCGAGTGGGTGAATTGGATTTGAAATGTTTCACCCAAATCATCTCCCATTTACCGACTAAAGCGGACATAATGCAGGTCGGAAAATATAAAGCTTGACGACACGACATGGGTAATAACTTGTATGGAATTAGGGGAGTAATCGCATGCAAAGAAAAAAAGGTAATAAATGACAGGGAAGGAGGGATAGGCGTGCTTTCCCCCTTTTTTCCATTCTACTTAGCAAACTATTTACCAAGGATAATATCTTCCGAAATAGCATTCCAAAGAAAAAAAGTATTACAAGATTGTTATTTTATGTCAAAGGTGCACAAAACTTGTTTTTTATGGAAAATATTTAGAAATATTGATACCTTTTTTAATAAACCGACAAATGCACGTTTCGTGCAACTCTTTGTAAATTTGAAAGATGTATTTTTTTGCTAAACTGTGAAATTACGTATGTCTCAAGAGAAAGCAGATCATGCAGATAAAATAAATGAAAGAAGAGAATATGATTACATGCACGAGGTTTCGTTAAATGGTTTTATTCTCAATAATTTAGAAGGCCAAAGGGAAAAAAATGGAGGTAAACTAGTAATAAAATGATGCATTATCATAAAAAATCCTTGTTATTCATTTATATGCACTTTCTAATAGGATAATATATTAAAAAAGAGGGGATGATATCTGGACAAACCCACTTAGCATGAAAATGCTCATTGATTGCAGCAGATTAAATATATTTATGTATTCATTTGCCACACACCAACTGTTTCTCATTTGCGGATGGAAACACGCATCATTAAATAGTAATGTGTAGAGGGTAGAAAAATGTGATGAAAGTGATATTAAATAACTTTAGTGCGTTGCCGCCTATTGTCTTATGAATGCCATAATCAAATGAATTCTTTGAAAACTACGTTAGTATTATTTTTATATAATTAAAAGCGCTTTTGGAGCCGTTCCATAGTGGATGATGAGGATAATAATGCTGATTGGAGCTTTTCTTTGAGAAAATCCAATCCTCTTGTTTTATATTAAGTCACGAACGTAATCCATCTCATATTTTTTAATCTCGTGTGTTTTTCCCTTTCTCTAGATGATCATCGATTGTGACGAGGAAGACTGTTGTTTTTATAAGTCCAATATGTTTTCTATAAATTGTAGTTTCTCACGAAAGAAAATCCTGTACTTTACCTTTGTTCCTTCTTTTGTTCTGAAAAGAAGCCAAAAGACATAATTTAAAAGCTTAATAGGATTCCAGCTGAAAAGGGTTAGATTAAAGAAATGCATAAGGAACATGCAAGTTATTACAAGAAAGTAAATTATAGAAAGCTTATTTGCCAGAGGATGCGTGAGTAAGCAAACGAATGAGTAGAAAAGTGTTAAAATTAAATTATGAGAACAAAGAAGTTGGAGCTAAAATTGTTGATTCTGGAAAGGAAAGAGTTTCCGTTCTTTGCATTGCTAATTCTTAGGAAATGAGATGAAGAGAAGGAAGATAATTACATGAGGATTCCAAAGTTCAAGAATGTCCAGGAATTCAATTCTGGATAAGAATTTTTAATGGGTTTATTGTTAGCGTCTAATTTAAGATGATGATAGCATGTAGGCCCTAGTCCTGCGTTGTTTTTGGTTTGTTTCCTGGATTATTCAAAAGCCACGGAAGTCACGAAAAAGTTTTTGATGATGATAAATTATTACAGCAACTGTAAATCTTCTTATTTGTATGCATTGGCTCAACTCCATTTTAATTCAGGTGGTGTATAATAATGCCAGAATGTTGAAATGGATTCAGCGCTTTATTTGCAAATTAGAATAGTGACAACTGTATGCAGAGTTGTATGTAATTAATATTAAAAACAAAGCCAAAAGTTTGAAATATTTGATACGTCTGGTTTGAAAAAAATGTTTTTCGTAAGTTTATTATAAGAATTCACTGTTATTCACAATGGCATAGTTTATTTAGATATTTTTTTGTAGTATTTTGTCTTTAAACAAGTAATTAATTGTGCGACACAAGAAACAACTGTTTCGTATTTATCGATTTAATTATTTTTTGAGTTATTTAACTTTTAAGTAAAAATAGATATACAAATACAGTTGTATATAACTTGAACATTTTTCTTTTATTAAAGAAGAATGACAAATATTTTCTTTCTTTTAAAAATCATTATAAATGACACGTTTCACAAAAGGGGAGGAAAAGAACGGAGAAAAAAGTTTGAAAAAATTGTTTTCGTAAAAATTCAACTGAATTTGTATAAAAAGTCAACTTGTTTGCACTTCCTATCACCCAACTCGAGAGCTCGTTTTTCTCCCAACTCACTCACAGTTCAAAGAAAACAAAAAAGTTTTTCTCCCTCTTGACATCCTTCGAATGATTACGGTTTGTTTTTCTCAGAGAGACGTCATTGAAAAGTAGGAAAAGTTATACAAGGTTTATACAAAATCATAACTCATGTTGTGTATAAAAACATTTTTAAGAAAAATTGTTGTTTTCCACTTCACCAAAGTTTTGTCGTTGAGTTGTAATCCTAGGCCGTCAAAGAAATTTCAAACACTCATAAAACAAAAATAAATCGTAGAAAGAAAACAAAATGCAAATGTTTTAAAAAACATTTTCTACTGAATTGATGTTCGGGTCCGTTACTAATTAACTTTATATTAATCTTTTTTTTTAAATTGCAGTTTAAAAGTGGAATGTGAAAAAATGGTCCAGGAAAAAGCAGAGATGCAAAGACATTATGTAATGGTAAGTTTTTAACTTTTTGTCCTATCATTTGCTTATGTTTGCTTGCGACTTGAAAGTCAACTGTTTAAATTATTTTGTCAGCAAGGTGTCCCTTTTATAAAGGAATATCTTACTCAATTATGATTTGTTTATTGCAAGGTAAATTCTGAAAATAATTTCCAATTTTGTAAAAGTTGGAGAGAAAGGAAGAGAAATTATATTAAAGTGTTATATAATAAATGAGTTTCGTGCAAACCCGTTGTTTGCTTTCTCTCGACCCTTTCCAAAGAAAGTTGTTTTTTGCGTGCGTGTGACTCCCCCAGTGAAAATTCCTTTCCGCCTCTGAAACGTATCCTGGCATTGCATAATAGTTCATTACAAACCAGCAATCGCCCTTGTTCATTCACACTCGTTTCAAAGTTATCGCATAGGTCAAATAAGAGAAAAGAAAGATGTAATCAAAAAAATTTCCTCTTTTATACATTCGTCTTTATTTGTCTTGAATTGCCTTTTGTGTAGTACTGCCCAATCTCTTTTGCTTTTTTGTTTACTCACATTAAAATGTGATAAAGTGCTGTATTTACTTCTCTGGATCCTATAGACCTATTATTTCCCTTTTTATGTTATCTCCCATCTACAAATAAATCTGCATTTTATGCTCTCCTTTCTGTATACAAAAAGGGGTTTATAATAGAAAGGCTCATTTATCTAGACTAACTAATATTTGCTCATAGTTTCTCTTTCACTGGGGAAACACAATGGAAAGCATTTTACTTGTAATGTGGCTTAGCTCATATCATTATTTGCGCTTTCAGCCTATTACGGCTTTCAACTTTTTGTGGACAAGGCAAACATAAAACCTTGTTTCCTCCCGACATGTCAGACATTTGGTAGCAATAACATTTTAAACAATGTGTAGCAACACGCCCATGGCATATGGCGTGTCAGGCGGCATACCACTCTCTTTCTCTCTTGAAATAGTTTCCAACAAAATTCCTTTCTTCATGAAGTAGCAGTTCCTTAATCAGCTTACTATTTTATTATGCATGCATGCATATGGATTTCCACACGAGTTTTTGTTTGGAGACCTACCAAACTCTTGATTAATTAATGAACTGGTGTTCCCCACTTTTTATCTAAAAAACGTACAATTTTCTTTTTAATCATTTCAATTATAAAAGAGGTTTTTATACAACTTTCTTTTACAATTTTGTTTATTGTGTATTTATCTTGTTTTGAGTGTTTGGCTGCATATCAATTTCAAAATGCTTTTGTAATTTTGCTCTATTGCGTAATTTATTTTTTATATAAATACATAAATGTGATTTTTTATTGATTTACAGTACTACGAAATGTCATACGGCCTTAACGTGGAGATGCACAAACAGGTATGAACAATATTTTCTATTATTTTTTTATCTCTGAGTGGATTCCAATTTCTTTAAGCATAAAATTATTTTGAAAGTTAAAACAGACAAAAACGAGTACGATATGTACACTTTAGTTGACGACAGCGGTTAAAGATAACCGCAGGACATCCAATCCGCACGCAATTCACATGTCATAAATAATTCCACATCGAATCTTGTTAGCAATTCCATTTTCATCACACGTGTTTAACTAATATAATTTTAACTCTATAATAATTAAAAATTAACTCTAAAAATTACATTTTAAATAACGCATTTATGATTATCACTACAAAATTAAATACCTTTTGTTTATCACGTGTCATTTCTAATAATTTCCCGCTAATGTTTTCCCTCCAGGTTCCTTTCAGGCGTGGATTATTTGATTAGCAGTAAAGATAGGGGGAAAAGTCAATGAATGTACGTGCATAGTATAAAAACATTAATACAAAAGGAAACAAAAAAGAAAGCTGACAGGTTCGTGGAAAGTCAAGAAAGTATACGAGGATCGTAAACTTCTTTGCAAACATTACTATAATTACGTTGGCTTTTATAACCGTCATAGAGTCAGTTTTGTATATCAATTGGGATGTTAACCTTGTACTTATATGCTTTTATATCCATTAAGAATACTCAACTGGAAGTCGTCAGCTTAATCTAATTCAAGGTTTCCTCTCTCTTCGCTTTTCTTGATCCAATTTTCGGTGATTTGGTGGAATAAGAGGTCCGTGAAGCGTACCGTCAACCGCGATCACGAACTCCTCCTTTTAATGATTGGATAAAGTGCTTATGTATACATCCTTTCTTCTACCTTTCCTTATTTTACTCTCCCTTTCCAAAAATATATGCTTGCGTCAGCTAAATTCAGGGGGAAATCAGTAGCGCAGTTGAGTTCAATATCAAGAATTGGATTGCGTGTCCCCGAGAATTCAATTGGATTCCCTAACTATCAATGCAACTGCTATTATTGAAAGTAGATACATAAGAATAATGTCAATAATCAGTAAAAACCATATCTTTATAGAGAAAGGGAAAGGAGTTGGAGAGAGAGAATGGTAATGGAATCAGTAGAGAAAACCCCAGAGGCTTGTCTCTCTCTAACCGGAACATAGACATTCAACTATGCTGTAGGCATTCACAAGTAATATATCTTTCGCTTTTTCCTCAATAAAAGCAAAGGAAGTTTAGAGGTAGGTCTCAAGAGTACCCTAACTTTTAGGGGAAGAGAGAATAATTGAACTGGGAAAAAGTTTTTAGTGAGTCATTCACACACTCACGGACATGAGTGAAATGAGATAAAATTGTACATAGAAACGTGTGAGAGTGTAAAAGGTGCACACAGAAGGTTTAATGTAATTTGCAAAGATAAAATCTTCCCTAGACCTGCACATTTTCAATGTCTAAATGTGTTTACGCTGAGATAAGTCGAGATTGAGAGGAAGAAAATGGATGAGGTGGAACTGTCCACTGGGAATCCTACGAAATGAGCGTCAATATCGTACATTACTTGTGAAATAAACTTGTTTATATACCGGGGAAAGAAAAGTCAGTCATTAATATTAAATAAAGTGTGAAGGAAAAATAACGGAAAATAAAAATCAGGGAAATGATACACATTTACGAGCCCGGGTATTTTATTTGCATACATTTTAGTCGAATTATCATACATCAGTGTTATTATTACACCATGATTTGTTATGATTTCGGCTAACTAAACCAATCCAGTAGAATTCTACAAAAATAGCAATCGCTCAAATAAAAAACCCTGTCAAAGTTAATATAAAACTTTCTTTTTCTTTCTCCACAATGCATTTTCTTGAGTGGATTGAAAAAGTGAAATGTTTTTCATCTTTGTCAGGTGAGTATATAAGGTCAACAACACTATAAAAACAGTTCATATGTACTTTCCCTTTACGTAATAGTTCAAACAGTTCATAGTTTTCTGAAACCACGAATGTACATCGTTTCCAATGTGTGTTTAAGCGAACGAGATAAATGTCTGGATCTTTCAAGGAGAAAGCTGTTTTGTCCAAAAATCTGTTTTTCTTTTAAAACTACATCCATCCAATGTTGCGTATTTCTTTAGTGTAAACGTCGTGAAATCCTTTTTTCCTTGAGCCGTACACGGCCGACTAGCCTCTGTATTTACTAGAACATCTTGATGCATCACAAGTGGTAGACTTCTGCAAACCAGGCAAGTGACATGAGATTATAATGGGGGGCTTTTTATGTTGTTGTCTTGTGTGATGTGATGTCAAAGCACTTATGTAGTAGAATACTATACCGGAAAAAAGACTTTCTCGTGTTTTACTCGTCGTGGTTTCCCAGAGAATCGCTGAGCTGGCAACCTTACTGGGGAAAGTTCTTTACTAGATCAATGTGAAAAACTCCTGCGTTATAAAAACATGGAAAAAAGAAGGGAATTCCCAAGGTAGCTGTGACATGCAGAAACGTAAGCACAAGGAGAAAAAAGTAATATAAGGAACAGCAGGAGAGTTGGAGTGTTAAAGTCAAGAAATTGGAAGGAGAAAGGAAGGAAAAAAGAGTTATTTGATGGCGAGAATGGTCACATGGGCTTTAAACAGAAAGGGCTCAATTCGACATGAAAGTGTATTTTTCTTTTATACTCTTTTTATATGTAATCGAAACACAAAAATGATAGATATAAGATATCAGCTTTTCACTGCCTCATTCTCCAATTACGGATTTCTTGTGGCAATAAGAAAAGACGGTTTTTTGTCATCAACATTATAAAAAAGGAACCATTTTGTCTATTTTTTCTGCCTTTCTTTTCTAATTTTACTTACATCCTTCCTTCCCTATTTTTTTCCTCAAGGTAAAACTTATAAGAATAGCAGCTCCTTTCAAGGTTCTTATGAAGACTGTGATTATATAATACTTTCTCTTATCATCAGTGGCTTGTTGTATAGCGGTCTTGAGGGGGGAAATAACTAGAAAGTGATCCGTTTTTCTTAAGAAACTCTTTAGAAAGACTGTCATGCTAGACAGCTTGCAAGGGAGAAAGTTTTTTTCATTTTTAATTTCATTAGTGTCTGGATCACATCTTGCACTCTCTCACTTTCATTTTGATACGCATGAACTATCCACTCTCTTGAGCACATCTAATGGCATTTCCCCCTCATCTACTTATTCTCACTCACTTGACTCAATTTTTCCCTATTCTTTTTTCTCTGAAACCGTAAGACTTTCCCCTATATCATTGAGAAGGTGATGGTGCTTGGTAACTTTATATCTCTTCATTATTATTACAGAATCTACTTTAGCTATTCTTGACACGTTGCTAACCATCACGATTATTTTTAAGTATTTACGTACTTATAAGAGAGCCATTTTGCATACCTTTTGAATCATGATCTTTAAATGATGAAAACATGCTCATGTACTTTCTTTTATTCGATTTTCTAATAAATTCAGACTTCAATAGATAAACATTCCTTGTTCAGGTGGAGTTTCTGTACTTTTCCATAAAATTTACATTTCTTCGAGAATTCCCCTTTTTCCGTATCAAACTTCAAGAGAAAAAAGGATTTAAAGTATTTTTCAACAATCAAAGAAAAGAATAGAGTTCGGTATTCTGTGATCAAAAGGAAAGATTTTAAGGTATTATTTTTCTATTTAAAAGAGAGAAAGATTGTCGTGGAATGTTTTTAATCTTTTGAGAAAACCCCACTTACAACCTATTTTCTATTTCTCATTTTACTCGACTTATTAGAATGATTATGATGGTATTAGTATGGAACGTTGCAATTTAAATTTTAAAACTTTGGGATGATGAGGAAGGAGGGGAATATTTCCAGATGTCACAAAGAAAGAGGGGAAAATATTTTTATACAACGTTGCGCACTCTTTTAAGTCTCTTGAATATTCATGACGTCATTTCCTGCTGACAGGAAGACATGTAAAAGAGCTAAAGAAACGGGAAGCAGTTATTTGATTCCTTTCACGCTTCCTTGAGTGAAGGGAGAAAAAAGATTTTTTCATTTTTTATTAAACAGGATTTTCGTTTTCTTTTTTTGTCATCACACAAGTTTTTGAAAAAAGGGGAAATAATCGTAAAAGCCTTTGAAGCATATGCATTATAAAAAGAGGGGATATTGTTCATGGAAATTCCTTGATCCGACGAGACAAGATCGCCGTCTCATTTTTAAAATGTTTAAAAAAGAGAGGGGAAATAATGGAAAGACGGTGCGACAGTTTTGACAGTTTATTACAGTGCACAATCCGTTAGGATATTGTAATAGCAAATGCTGCTTTGTAAAACTCCGTTTTTTTCGCTTTTTCATTATTTCCCTCTTCTATGAAAATGGTTGAATGAGCACGAGCTGGGGGGAAAGAAACGGGCGATTTGCATGTGATTAAAGTTGTTAAAAGAAAACGTGGCTGGAAAAAAGTATGATGACTACAGGAATGATAAAGATTGAGATTATAAAAGTAAAAGCAGTGAAAGCATTATCCGCTTCTGGTTCAAAAGCTACTTTAAAGGATAACTATGCAAATGTTAATCTTATTTGGAAATTATAATGGAAATCGACAAAATGAAAAAAATGCTTTGGAAATAGAGTAATAAAAGTGGAACTAAAATATTTTCTAAACGTATTAAGGCATTTATTTCCATAAAACTTTAGATTTTTAAATATTTCAAAAATTTTCAAACTGTACCTGTTTTTATCTGGTTTGTTATAGCGAAGTTAGTAATTATTATGACTCTTTAGAAACATGTGCAAACAATCCCGTTAAAAATCAGTTAAATTTACCCTTAGAGAATAAAAGTACTATTATGACGCAATTTCCTACACATCATGTTAAAAATAAGGAAACTGTTGGAGTTCTTTACTAAGGGTATTAAGGAAAGCTGTAACAGTTTCCTATCAACACCAAATACCATTATCATTTTCTCCTTCCTTTTAAGGATTTTCTTACAAGAAAATAGATTTTTATAGGGAATTTGTCATTGAATGAAATGACGATATGATGGTGTGGTAACAGTGGTTTGGAGAGGAACACCTTGAGCTTTCTACCTCTTGGGAGGCGATGATATAACTATTAAACCAGCTCAAAAGCACGTTTCACCTAAATTGTGGACATTTCCGAAATTATAAAGGTTCAAAATTTAATAATTTTTTGTATTTTTTAAAAATTCATAGCAAAACCTCGGCAATGACATGTGTTTATATCTGTATTTAACTTTGCGGTTTTCATTTTAAAAATTTTCTTTGCCTGAGAGTTAACCTTTACGTGTGGTCGACTTGCAAAGCATTTACTGTTACGGTTATTATAGAACATTTCTTAGGAATAAATGAAATGGAGGAATGAAGACGATGGCTTTCCATCTGGATTTTATAGCGTACTCAAAGAAACTTTCATACGGTTGTTGAACAGTGAAAGTCATCTTGTGTCGTAGCATTAAGAAAAAGTATTTTAACCCATTTTATGTGGTGTTTTGTAATGAATGTATCTCTACTGTTATTACTAGCTTGAAAAGCTAGTTATGAAATCAGTATGTTAGTCTGTCTGTCTGTCTGTCTGTCCGTCTGTCTGTCTGTCTGTTTCCGCAAGAACTCAAAAACGCCTCAACAGATTTCA
>JAANSO010000908.1:0-21710 GCA_036507315.1 Lepidocyrtus fimetarius | reverse complement strand
TACTGATAAAAGTAGTCAACTGAAATCCGGTTCACTGATATCAAAAAACTGATAAAATGGTACAAGTATAAACTGACTTTCGACATTTTAACCGTACACCGCTAAATTACAGGCGTCCGTTCTACGTCTTCCTTTTCATTTCTGTATTATTACTGTATTTTATTCTGCATCTTAATATTTTTACATAAGCAAAAGGCAACGTTTGAAAGCAAAAAAGTTGATTTTTTGACAAAAAGAATACTTTTTGGCAATGAACAGCTATTGCGTATTCCCTCAAAAGTTGGACTTCTCCATTGGAGACGATTACACTTTATGACATGATAATGACAGTCATATTGTGCTTGTCTGGGAGGAAGTCAGTAAGAAAGGGTAGAAAAGATAGAAGGAATCGGTTAGTCAGCTTCTTTTTCAAAAAGAAACTCTCAAAGTTAAAAGCATGATCATTTTGATCAAAAAATTCTTATCCTTGTGAACGCTATTGTCTCTCCCTCTTTGATTGCTATCTTGCAGATGATCATCGTCTTCTTGATGTCATTGTCAATGAATTCTTCATGTCTATCTTAAATTCATGGAATTTTAATGCGAGTAATTTGAATTTGATTTGATGAGCCCTTCCCTCTGTTTCTTTATAGTTTTTCTTACTTTACTCTGCAAACAATGCCATGGGTTTTGCAATGAGAATGACATCATGTTGGAGATTATGCGCTGATCTACCATGCTCATTTCCTACATGAGATTATAATGACAATTTCATTGTGTAGAAAGGAAAATGAAATATGGCCATAAAAGTGATAAAAATCTGTAAAGATTATGACTACGAGTTGGATAAGTTTACGGTTAAAGGAAAAGAGGCTGGCTGTGGCTGCTGGGGGGAGAAAATCATCCACTTTTAGGATAATGTCAATAACCGCTGTAAGCATGTAATAATAGCTCATCATCTTACTGGATGCTGTGCCATTAAAAACAAATTGCAACTTTTCTCGTTGTCGTCTCCAACTTTGCCATACCAGAGTAACACAGAAAAAAATTTGATAAAAATATATAAAGTGAGGTTTCGTTTCGGTTTTCTTGCATGGCCTTGGAACTCTCAAAGTAAAGTGCTTTCTTAATGTTATTGTCATCAAAATCATCTATTTTGCTAAGGTTGTGGAAAGAGGTGGATTATTGGATTGGCTCTCTCTCATGTATTATGCATACAAAATGGGATTCCCAATTGCATTTGTTGTTTATCACTGGAGGAAATCTTTCAGGATCTTTTTTATTGACTTGAAGAAAACCTTGTTCCTGCCAAAAGAGGTGAACATAAAATTTATTTTGTGCATAAATTGAGTTGTTAGAACTAACGAGTAAATATTTACGAGAATTTTTATCATAAAAATGATAAGAAAGCTTGTCATAGTCATATGGCACACTTTGATGAATGGTGAAAAAGTAATATTTATGCACTTGAAATTAACTTTCGTAAGGAACATATCTCTATCAGCAAATTATTTTTTTGGAGAACTATATTTTAAAGGGATTAAAGTTATCTTACGTTGCTGCTTCAATTCATTAAGCAAAAACATTGCACAATTGTTTGTTTAGAATACTTAGAATGTCCGTAAATCTTGGTGCGTTGGGGTTAATGACGACGATAATGATGATTATTATCGCGATGATGATAGTCATTAATTTACACGGTTCATTTAGTAGAAAACTCGTTGGAACTCTAATAGAAAATGTCTTTATTCATATTTGCGCAAAAGTTCTGAAACCTTCCGAGAAAATAATCCAGCAACAAAAAATAATTGCAGTTGTAAATGAAAACTGTTTTGGTTCAACTTCCGGATTTATTTTCCGTTTCAGCACGGCTCTCGTCTTGCATTCAAAAAAATTTAAATGATAACGACCTGAAACATTCAAAAAGGAAAGGGCAACAAATAAACGACGGTAGACATATCAGAGAATTATATCCTCAACAGCTCTTTGGAGTCTATACGTCTCTGTAGGATACCTTTTCATTTATCTTCTACTCCGTCTCCTCCTTTTATTCTCATTTCTATTTAAATGTGAAACTGTAAATGAGCTAAAGTGAGCGAAACGGAGATACGCAGTCAGAGAAAATAAAATTTTTATTCTTTATTTTGCATCAAAACTTTTCCATTTAATTTTCTCGAGATTTACTTGAATTTATTCTAACTTCTTTTATAAAACGACATGAGCAATTTGCGCGAATCAAAGTAGAAATAAGATTTCTTCTAAAAAATGTAAATTTTGTTTAAAAAACATGTCTCGCTTTTACTAATCCTAATGGAGTAAAGCGCATTTATCAAGTGAATAGGTTTCGCAGTAGAAGGAACGTTTTTTATTATCCTAAATATCTATCTAAGCAAATTTAGTGAAGCTGCTGCTATTTTGAGCTCTTTTCATCTTTCTCCTGTTACCTGTTCATTTAGGGAGTTCTTCATGGAATAGGTTAAGTATCAAATCCGCTAAAAAGTTAAAAAAGGGATGGATGAGTGAAGGCGTTTTTATTGCTTTTATCAACGGCTTTATGTAAAAGATGTTTTTTATCCAATCATCTCTTTCATGTCCGGGGAAGAAAGAAATCCCATCAACTTTGGGATTATTTCCTGATTTTTATTTCACCTTATGAATAAAAAGCTAAAAAAATGAACCAGAGATGTATAAACTCTTTTGAAGTGAATGACTTTTAATTTTTCTGCATTTTCTCACTATGCAATAAGCAAACGTATATAATTTGATTTTTCAGACAGATTTTTTTGGGATTAAAAATATCACTTGATTTTTTTAACTTTTATTTTGTAAATATAATAAAACTCCTTCCGCATTTACAAACTTCAAATATACTTTAAATAGTGATGGCAAATTACTGAAATAAAAAAGAAATGTATGTAGTTTTTATCTTTTAGCAAACTATATTTTTATTAAAGAAGATTAGACCTAATTAATGAGCTTCTTAGACTTGAGCTATAATTGTAGGATTTTGATCTAATTTTGGCACGAAAGAAAGCAATAAAAGAAGATGGGGTAGGAAAGGGGAGTATTTACGAAACTGGCTAGAGAAAGGAAAATGAAAGCTGGGTGGTCGGGATTGCGTAGTTTAAAAGTGGGATTTAGTAGATTTTTATTGTACGTAGGGAATTTGCCAAGTTAAGCTAATGTTAATGAACTCTTGCTACTTTTTGGTGGGAAATAAAAGTACAAAATAGACCAAGAATGAACTATTTCTTAAATGATGCACCAAAATGGTACTGATTAAAAGAATGGCTCCCACCAACACAAAAAAAGTTGTCAATTAATGTATGCACATCAAAATGGTAAAATCACAAATGAGAATAATTTATCTATTAATGAGTTCAATGTACGTTCAGGAAATAATTAATGTTTAATTTTCATAAAAATAGACATATTATAATTATTATAAGTACAGTAGCAAAGAACAAATATAGATTCAACCCGTAGAAAATCTTAACTCACTTTACCAACCGTAAAGTGACTTCCAAGTTGTCCGGAACTGCAACTCCCAAACCCACTGGTTTGACTTGGACCGGATTCGGAGTTTTGGAACATGGTTCAATAAAGAAGTTGTGTAAGATGTGCGCTATGGCTGCTTTACTTTCAACTAAAGCAAATCTCATTCCTGAAATTTTAAAAAATATCGACAAAATCATGTACAAGCTAAACCATTAATAACAAGCAATAAAGACAATAAAAAACCTATGCAATTTCGCGGGCCAATTCCAAAAGGAAGAAATGCGTAAGGACTACGCTTGGCTTTGGTTTCTGGCGTAAAATGTTCAGGGTAAAACTTATCCGGATATTCGTAATACTTGGTATCGTTATGAATAGATTGGATAGGAACTCCAAGAAGAGTGCCTTTTGGAACTTTAAGATTTTCAGACGGATCCTCATAATCTTTCACACAAACTCGCTCCAGACGGCCAAGAGGTGGATATTTTCTTAAAACCTCTAAATAAATGTTCATCCATTAATCAACTTTAGATAATATCAATGTACATTTACAAATTACATAAAAAAAATTTATGTATTTCTACCTGAAACAAACATGTCAAAGTAAGTAAGACGGTTCAGATCATCATAATCAATTATTTCGTCATCTTTGGTGAAAAGGTGGGTGTTTATTTCCTCTCTTAATTTTTCCTGTACGTCAGGATTAACCGCTAACATGTAAATCATAAATGAAATTAAATTTGACGTAGTAGTAAAGCCGGCAAAGAAAAAGCCCAACATTTGAGCATTGCAAATGTCGTCATCACTCAGCCAATTCTTCTTCCCAGCCTCTCCATCTTGTCCTGATATCTGAGCGTTCTTCTCGAATTCGCTAAGCTCATCCTTGCCCACTGCTTTTACATCCCCTTTTCTTGCTTCTACAATAATTTGGATAAAATCGTTCAATTTTGCTGAACCAGTTAACCGTGCTTTCATGCCTTGTGACAAAATTGTTTCAAAAAATGAAATGGCTTCTCCATCCATAACGTCTATTCCGAAAGCGCTTAAAACCTTTGGAAAGTTTACTGCCAAACCAAATTTAATCATTTGCCATAGTTTAAAATTTGCCAATCTTTTAACCATTGTTCCAAATACAGAATTGGGATTGGAAATGGTATCAGCTTTCATTCCAAAGACTGCCGCTGCAATAACATCGACTGTGTAATTTGTGGATTCTTTTAGCACAATCATATCCGTAGAGTTTCCTCCATTCTTTTCAATTTTATCTTTGAAATGCTGAATCCATTCAGATCCGACACTGTTAAAGAAATCCATCATTCTTCGGATTTTTCCGGTTGTAAATGTTGGGCTCAATGCAGCTCTTACTCCTTTCCATTCTTCTCCTGTCAAGTTTCCTAACATTTTGGTAATAATTTTTTGATCCTGAGAAACTGCAAATGTTCTTCGGTCGACAAAGTATTCAAAATCTTTGATCAAAACCTTTTTCACAATGTCCATGTCTTTAACTAGAAGGATAGGCTGCTGCATTTCGTAAATTCCACAGAATTTTCCATCGCCTAGCTCTTTATACGCTACATGATCCAAATCAGCCAAAGTTTTCTTTCCGAGAAAAACTGAAAGTTTGTCCATGAAACTGGAATTGTTAATTTGACGAACATTGTACGGCTTCCAAAAGTCGTTTGTTGATTTAAAATAATTGTAAATGAGCAGGACAAGCACCCCTGCTAAAATCAATTCAATCCACATTTTTAAAATAATTTAGAAATAGTTTCAAAAGGGCTGAACGGTCTGTTTGAAAGTGTTTCCCAGGCTGGAATACATTTCAACTGAATGAATAAATGAAGTGTTCAATGTCATAATGTATTAGTTAGTACATTCTTGTCATTATCTCTTTCAAGGTCATGCGTTCATTACCGTACGAACATTTTTTATCATTGCATGCACTAAATCATATATAGAGAGTAGACAGATGAAAGTGTACGAGAGATAATTTGGTGTTTATGTTCGCTCGCAGTCTTAAAGCGTACAGTTTTGTTACAGCAACAATTTACTTTCAAGGTCACGATCAAGAGAGAAGTGACTTTGCTTGTTTGTTGTTTTTATTCATAAATTTGGCATTTCATCTTAAAAATTTAGTACAAATGGAAATCGATGACAATAAGATTCAAACATTTTTACTATATTGACTATTTACGCAATAATTTTTGGTATTGTACATGTAATTAAGCAATATAACATGATATGAAAATTTTAACATTTTATCATTCATCCGCGGTCTAATTCCTTGTTTGACCAAATGATTAAGCATGCCAGCAAAGTATAAACAATCAAAGCAGCAAAAAAATGTAACCATAAATGATTAGAATATTGTCTAGTAAATTGAATTATACCACCAAAGTACAGATCTTAAAGTAAAGAATAGTTGCATAGTTTATTATTCGTAAGACAGTTTGGCTAGTTGTTTGTTTTATTCATTATCTTTCAAGTCGAGAGTAAGCGACAGGTTTCAGAAACTTGTCAGTTATGTATGTAAGCTTAATGTTCTAAGCCCACAATTTGATAAATAATTCAACTGGATTTAAGCAGAGTGATGGTTAGATAGCAAGATTGAATTGTACAAGTGTTGTACGCACCTTGTTGTCACTGCTAGATTAAAAATTTATGTAAGGAACGTAAATCATGTTGATGTTATTGTTGTCTTTCTCGTAAATATGTAGTACATCTTCATTAAATTGAAAATGAGACAGGAAAATTGCTAGTTCTTCCTTTTAAGATCAGAACGGAGTATCTCATGCATTTCATCAACTTTTTTAACAACGTCCTTTTTAAACTGTTTTGAGATAGCTCAGATAACACCTACTGCGACTAAAGTTGGTGTCTCAGGGGAAATTTCCAAATGTGTGGGCTAAAGTTAGTTTTCAATTCATTTTAAATTTTCTTTTACATCATTCAAAAGAAGCAATTGACCATTGCCAAGTAGCTTTTTCAACCAATTATAGAAATGAAGATGTCAAAATAGATAAACAACAAAGTTGTCATCTGTCATCATTACCATTTACAAACAATGCTGATTAAGTTGTCATTGTCTTTTTACCATTTCGTCATCACCTACATTGGTTAAGCTTTCTTTTTTAAATGTGCTGCTGCTTTGAACCGCTTTAAGCTTTTCATTGAAGATCGATTAAAACGAGGGCAATGAACAGCCCACGCACAGATAATAAGTATTAGGTAGGCATACATAGTAGAAACGTATATGTCATCATTTATCGTAAGCTTATTCTTAAAAAAAACATGCTTACAAATGGATTTAATTGATTAATTTAAAATCCCACCATCATTGACGAATGATAATGAACATTTAAAAGTTTTCACACTCTTTGGGGTGACAGACCACAACGTAACAGATGTTAAAACTTAATTAAAAATTGTTTACATAATGGAAATTCACATAATCCTTGCGCTTTTGTGACAAAACTAATTTTAGATATGAAAAAAAAACTTTATAATAATTTCTGCCGAAAATAGATCCACTTTGGTTTTAACAACATCACGAGCAGAGTAAAGCTAGAGTTACAAATTAATTAATTGGTGGAAAAGGATAGAAAGAGGAGAGTGAAAGTTTAGTGGAATGGAATGACACAGTTAATTAGCTTTGTTATCCAGTTTGAAACCCTTTTTTACTTTCCCCTGCTTGTATAACATTGTCAAAATTTTTGTCTCTGTCCCCTTCATCTTCATCGCCAATACCGAAACTAGTTGAAGTGTGAAGAAAACTTTTTTATGTTCTGATATCAAAAACAAAAAAGTGTTTAACTTTGTTCGACTTCATCATCTTCTTACAGCTCCTTTCAATGTGTTATAGATATCTTCCTTTTGCTTTTTCATACTTCCATTAATCATCAACTCAAACATAATTTTTGGCAATTGCAATGATGAGATGGAGAAACTTTCAACTCTCCTTGGAATTTTAGTAAAAAATAGTGATTCTGTAATCCTCCTGAAAATCCACAAAAATAATGAAAATCCCTTTTGGAACAAAAACACACAGGCTGACGATGGATGTGAGAATGAGATCAAAAATTTACAATAAACTCATTCCCAGCAAGGAAGTGTTAGAAAAAGCTTGTGTGAAAAATAAAATGATTCTTCCACATGTTCCCATTTTCTGATTTCGATCCGGTTTCTTCCACAACCGTGGTCTCATTAGTGAGCCCAAATCCTAAGAGGAATTGGAAAAGTAAAGTAATTGGAAGCCACTGCTGCTCTCATGCTTTCTTTCCACTGTATTACTTGAAAATACTTATTCTATCTATCCCATCATTATCATCATCTGATCTCACTATTACTAGAAATTGCGTCTCGCTGGCATCTTGCAAAGATTTATATTTCCAGATGAGTTTGATAGACAAAAAAGGAAGTTGCAGAGAGTAAGACAGCAAAGCTGCTTGCTGCTGGTGTGACATAATACTAACCGTGAGTTGGTACAACAAACTCCTAAAACCCTGCCATTTCTATTGCTCTTCTTTCCCTAAAAGTGTTCAAATGAAGCCAGCACCACAATCATTCCCATTCAAAGAAGTGGATGATGGTGTACAAGAGTCGGTCGATCTTCTAAGAGGATTTAGTGAACCTTCAAAATGAACTTTGGGCCTTCTTGAGTCAATATATGTTTGGGTGAGTTAGCAGAATGAATGAGTTCGCTGTAAAACTCACTTATCTTCTGTATGAAATGTAATGCTGATTCTTCATAGGCTCCTAGTTCCAGAAACTGTACAAAAGTCTCGTGGAAAGACTTCAAAGTGGGGAATATTTGCAAGGACGGTGATCGTGATGCTGATAACCTTCTTGATTTCATGTCATTCCTTTATGCTAGCTGGCACGGCTGGAATTTGAGTTGGGAATAGGGAAAATACTATTAGAAACGGGTTTACAAAGGAGCTGTAGCGAATACAGAAGGGAGGGTGGGAGGTTGTCCAGCTTTCACAGGAATATCTAATAAGTGTATTATTGACAAAGGTGGTGCAGAAATGAAGAAACAAATGAGCGAGGGAGAAAATGTTGCAAAATTTTACTCTCAAGAATACATAGAAGAAAAACGGAACGTGTGAGAGTCTTGTGTTGTGCGAAATGATTGCAGATTTATGCGATTGTGGGAGAAGCAAAGTAGATCAAAGTAATTGCTAATTAGCCACACAGTCGGGGAGCTATTCGATGAACTGTGAACTGAGATTGCTACTGTGATCATTTATGTTCAGAGTTGGAGTGAACTGCTCACTTAGTTTTAATTTTTCAGGTGTAATATTTTAAGTGCTAGCTAGATCTCAGATTTAAAAAATACTACTATGTTGCATAAGTTCAATGTAAACCTGGTTCCATTTTGATACATTTAGAGGTTTTGAAATTGAGGAGATGAACTTAAACAAAAGTTTGCGGTGATTCACTTCCCATACTCCAGTGTGAAACATTTTAGTAAAAAGAAAAAGAGAAGCGTAGATATATGCATACCCAAGTCACTTTAGCTCAATTTCCCAGGAAAATCTTAACCTTTTCCGTCTTAATCAGTGACACATGTCACAGCTCTGTCATGCAATCTCCTCCTTTGCCTCCTTTTTACATAAATTCTCCGTATTTTGAACAAAAAGTAAACAACTATATTATGATGGAGGAATACGTAGACTAAACATGGATTCTTAAACTCACAATACGTCTGTTTCATTCCAACTTGACAATGGTTTTCACTCTTTTCTATTTCCATTTTCTTGCACTATTTTTCGCTGAGCTTTTACAAAAATTACTTTGATTTATAAAACCTTTGTTTACCTTACTGATTTGTTGTCACCTTTCTCACACAGTCGTTTACTATTCTTATTTGGTTGGAACTTTCTCCCGTTCTACATCAGCGAAGTCTTTTGAGAAATTTCTAAGAAGCAAGTTTATTTTTTGTCGTCTTTTTTCCATGAAAATAATTTTCTTTCTCTCGTTCTACATCAGCGAAATCTTTTGAGAAATTTCTAAGAAGCAAGTTTATTTTTTGTCGTCTTTTTTCCATGAAAATAATTTAGTATTTTGCCAAACAATACCAAATGAAAGTTTTTTTACACGAAGGCGAAATAAGTTATTTTTGGCTTATGTATAATATGCTTGAATGTAGATTGGAATCAAAAGAGATTTGCGTTAGCACAATTTTCTTCTTCTGTCAACCACGAAGGAAACAATAGGATTAAGCTTGTTGTCTCGTATATATACCTCAGGTAAGAATAAAATATTTTTGCGTGAGATCTTTCAGCTTGGTTATAGTAGCTGTCATCATTATCTTTCTAGAACATCTTTCAATTTTACCCCTAGTCCTTGTCCCTGGTAATTTCATATAATGAAGAATCTGATACAAAGACCAAAAATTTGAAATCCAGCACAACTTTTTAAGCTATAGGTCTTATATTTAAAGTAACAATTATGTTATTAGTATCAAAAATATGTTGATGAAATAGAAGTTTGCATTTTAGTTTTTCAAATGGGAAATACATATTTATGCGTAAAAGACTAGAAAAAAGTTATGGATAAACATAAAGTGTATCAAAAAAAGATAAAAATATGTTGTAGCAAGTAGCGTTATTGCTAGTTGTAAAGTGCAAGGAGATTGACAGATTGTATGTCTGCTTTCCCGACCAGTCTTTATGGTCATTAAACAGTTGGAGATTTTTGATTTCATGACTGAACTACTTTTTCTCCAGATAAAATTTTTGGCAAAGTCAGTTTAATATTATGTTTTTATCAGCGCGTTATATAATGGACGTTGATCCCTTCATTTTCCGGTTTGGCAACGAAAAAATGGCAATAAAAGGAATGAATGATAAGTAAATTACAATCGTTTTGCTTGCTGTTCCTGTTTTGCAGACATGTTTACTGCATTTGTTTGGCCAACGGAAATGAGACTTGAACTTTATTCGTGTTGTTTTTAATAATAGTATATATAAGTTGGCAATTAGAATTCTCGGAAGAAAGTGTACATCCGCTACAGTACGATAACGGTGAGACGAGAACGGAGACACAAATTTGTGTCTTGCTGGCATTTGGGTCAATAATGCAAGATGGAAAATAAAGTAATCAAAACTAAAATCTCCAAAATCTAGTTTATTAAGTTTTCCTTTGCTTCTAAATTGCTAATTATAAGGAAGTGGCACAGTTCAAATTTTACTGCTATCTTAACTGGTAATTTAAAAGTTGAAGAAGTTGGGATAAGAGAATAGAGAATGTGGAATTGTATGAGTTTGCCCGGGAAAAGTTTCAAAGAGTCAACAAAACGCGCTTTTGGATATGCAATAATTACGAATTCATTTATATTTTAAGCACAAACACCACAACGAAGCAATTAATGCATGTTTGAATTTTGCATGGTAAAACAATTCACATAAATTTAAATTGAAACTTGCGTAATACACATTAGGTCACTGTTTATTCTCAGTCACATAAATTCATTCAACACGGCAAGTCAACCCAAACAACAAAAATGCCAACTCATTTTGGTTTGGAAAACGATGGCATCCCTGATAAACAAGATATCATCACCTATCTCCTCTTTTCCCATGAGGTGTGTAAATACAAGCTAAGCGCAATGTAAAGCGAACACATGTTATCTGACTTTAGCCTATTTGTTATCCCCTCTCAAAAAATGTTATCTGTAATAATTCCTAATGTTATTCCGCTTATCCTCTTTCCTATCATCCACAGCGAAATAACTACAACAAAAACAGTTTACTACTCAAAAAATAAATATTTTTGCTTTGGTTTTTCAATACACGTTTTAGTTTTCACTGAGAAAGGCAACAGTCGACTTTTTTAAAATCCTCTGAATTTGTATCTGGAAAATGTAAGATGTATAAAATAAAGATGATCGCATTATGTCATCACATTTCCATCACATCACAAAATATATCAGAAAGAGGCTTGCTCTTCTTTTGGACTCACTCACAATAGCTTAGGGAAGTATTGGCAATATTCTGTGCACATTATAAACATTTACCAATACATTAGCCACCATTCCAAATCTTTCTCCTCCTGAGAAAAATTCACTCTTTCCATCTTCCAATCCTTTTTTCAGTTTGATTGAATTGTGTCTAAATCTAAAATCGATTTCCAAATCTGTTTTATGACCTGTGTTTCTCCGTCATCCCATGACGGTACTTTTGCCTGAGCCACAGCAGCCGCCAGAAACTAACCACCAGTTTAAAGAAATGCAGTTACACACGTGTCTCTTTGAATTTTCCCATTATTTTGTATTCCCTGAAGCATTCCAAGCAGTTTTCATTTTCTATTTCAGTAAATGCCTAAGCAGTGACAGGGACAGTAACAGTAATGCTTGTATTTTGTATTTAGTAATAATGATCAGTTTTTTAGCAATGGAAGAATTTGTATACTTTTTCACAAAAGACTAACTTTTAATGCCAATAAATGGAGGCCTAAGTGCATACCTATGTACATACGCAATATAATATAGTGAAACATTACCATTTCCATTGCCATGAACGAATCCATTCCAAACTCGCAATCAAGTGGACTTATTCATTCCCACACACACACTCAGCTCATAATAAGCACCAAGGTGGAAGGTACTGAACACAGATTACTTTCTTTATAGACTGGAAAATTTATGCGTGTAGGTATTTTAAATCGAATGTAAGCCTTAGAGCAAACATGCAGAATCGAGAATCCATTCAAGAGAAATTGAAAAAACATTCTTTTTTACAGTTCTTCAAATTATATTTTTCAGTTGCAATTTACAGTTGAATTGACTTGATTGAATTTGAATCCCTTTTTATGGAAACTGAGCCACACAGATAGAAATGTACTCAATACCCTGTTATACTTTGCATTAATTCACCATGCATTTATTAAAATGAATTTTCTTTAAGAATGTCACAGTCACAAGTAATAAAAGGGATAGTGATCTTAAATAAGTAAAAAATTTAAAGTCTCATTTCCTTTCTGGAAGTGGAATGGGGAATCAGTAAATGGGTAAAATCAGCCTTACTTAAGCACAATATGCACGTAATCAAGAAATGATGAAAAAGAAAATCGAAATTAGAATGAGCTATTGTGTTACTTTTCTCTCGAAAAAAAACAGATTGAAATATTTTTCTTTTAAAAGATATGAAACGGAATGAATTGTATCATGTTCATGCTAGCTTTAATTATGTTTTGCTTTGTAAAGCGAATGAACGAGTATTTCTTGAATGTTGTATGCTCAATACTGAGTCTTAAGTACTGATTAATACTAATGATGTAGCATTACTTTAAAAGCCGTGAGTATTCAAAGCCCGCTTGAATCATTTCATATAAAAAGATTTTGAAATANATTTCATATAAAAAGATTTTGAAATAATCTTTACAAAGTGAAATTTAATATTTTTTGAGACGACAGTATTGCCAAATATTGTACTGAAAACTAGTTTCACATTCAGGAACTGGGTAGCTGAAATGTGCATTAAAATTAACGAAGCCAAACATACGAAAGACCGGATGCAACTTTAGAAAAATGAATCCAAATAAGGAGAATTTGCAGGAAGAAAGCAATAGAGGAAATTATTCATGTTTTTGCTATAAAAATCAGGGTTTGGTCTGGGTGTGTGGTACAAAAATATATAAGATAATACTAACATTGGAAATACTAACTTGAAATTTAATTATTATTTGCTCTATGTGTTTTCTTCATTTTCATCTTTTGAGTTCCGTCCCTGAAAATATTGAAAAGCTATGTACGTTTCGAATTAGTTCGTCCTTTAAAAATGATGTGGTACATGAGTAAATTTACAAAAAAATTGCAACCATTGTCAAAAACTGCTTGCATATTTGCAAATAGCACCTTCAATTTTAGTATAATATGCAGCAAAATTTATTTTTCATTTAAAAAGTTTTAATCGTTGCATGTAACTGACAAACCGCTTGCCTAAAATTGCAAAAAAATAGGTTCTTGCAATTTACCTGTACTAATTTTTCAAAATTTTTAGTTAGAGCGCCTACAAACGGGCAGACAGGCCATCAAAGTTAAATCTATACTAGCTAGTAATAAAACTAAAAGATTTTATTAAATTACATGTTTTAAGTGTTTATGTTCTTTTTTATATTCTTTGACCATTTTACGAGCACACTTTAATTAGCTGTATACAAGTCAATAAAAGACGCACGATTTCGTTTAATTGCTTGTTTTTATTGGTAATTAGAGCATTTTACGAAACACAGTCACGCAACTCTAATAAAATTAATTATATCTATATATAAATTACTTAAATAACACTAGCCTTTACAATGATGTCCCCATTGGAATATGAATGTGAAATGGGTTTTTACCTAATGAAATTTCACAACTTTAAAATTGCATCATTAATATTAATTTATTTTTATTTACCTTCAAAAATTTAGGCAAGTTTCAACTTTCAACTAAATTGACTCACTTTATCAAATCTTATAATTTCATTGAACCAGACGTAATTCAAAATGATTTTAACAAAGTTTTCAAATGCTTTTACTATAATAGCAATCTTTAATTCAGTGTTGATTATTCAAGCAAAAAAGGGAAAAGGTAAAAATCATTCTTCGCTAATTCATTTTGAAAATGAAACATTAAATAACTTTGCAATTATGATAAATAAATTTTAAGCAAATTTAAATTGTTTTTAGGTCATGACAGGAACGCCGGATTTCTAGAACAAGAAATCATGAAAGAAGACGGGGACAAGAAAGGACCTGCAACATTCCCAATAAATGCTCACAAGGAAAATCACGGTGCTAGTAAAAATCCCAATTCACTCAGCTCCACTTCGTACATGCCAGTTAGACACGGGGTGTACTCTGGAAGTGATGCTGTTTTCGATAATTCCGATGAGGAAGACGATTCTGGGTCCCTACATAGTGAAGAAGAATCATCAGTAGAAGAACCGCCCCCAGAAGTACCTCAGTATCACCATTCACACGACTACCAATAAACCCGTTTATCTCACATCTTCACCGAAAGCTAACCTTGGAAACCTTGCTGCGTCAATTCGAGTGATAAACCACGTCGTGGAAGGAAATAACAGTTACATACACTTTCAAAGAAACGGTGAAACAATTGAAGGAACCTTCGTCCACTCATTACGGAAATCCTATTTCAGAAGCAAAGGTGTATCGTCCTCCGGCAATTCTACGTGAACTTAAACCAGATGAATTGAAAGCTAACGGGGGAAACTTAACTATTTCTGATCCTGCCTCTGATATCCTTTTGTCACCACCTCCACTACCCAACCTAGTTGAAGTAAAGCAAATTCATCGTGTTAAAGTTCTTCCTGGACATCGACAAAACATGTGGAAAAAATGCTCTCCATATGGAAAATCATGCAGAAAACACTCAGAATGCTGCGAGGTAAGGGTTTAAATCTCAAACTTTTAATTGAATTTCCATATGACATATTTTAATTGATAAAAAATTGTGTGTCAATCATTGCAGCATTACTGCCACTGGTTTAGCATGAAATGCGACCATTTTAAATCGGACTGGAGTTTCTAAAAGTTACTTGCTTTTAATGTGTGAAGCTAAAGCTAACTTGTTTCTTATCAATACAATTTTTTATGTCTTCGTGAGAAAAAGATGACCTCAGCGTGCAGTTTAATCTCCTTTTTACTATCCCTAATAAAGTAACTTTGTAGTGTAATAATGATGTACTGATTCTGAGTCACCTTTAAACTAGCCTTGTACCACTGTCATCTTGCCTAATAAACTTCAGAAATTATTTGGAAATACCCGAGCAATAAAAATTATTTTAGTACTGCACATATCGTATATCTACATCTGTCCGTGGCTATGCTTAATAATAAACTTTATTCATTTATTTTCAACTTCACCCAGAAAGGCAAACTCATGCTGTGTTTGGCTCTCAGCGTTTTCTACATTGCATTAAATACTGACAGAAATAACCTTAAACTTGTCACGTTTATTTTCATCGAGTGTTTTTTATTTTCTTATTGAGATTGGTCAAGTTACTTAAACTATAGTTTTCAATCAGGCTGGCTTTCTAGCTCTCTTTGGTTGATTTCCTAAGGAGATGATCATAATCGTAAATTATTCAATTTGTCGGGGAAACTTTTTTATTTATTCTCAAATTGGGTATTGGCGAATCAATCCGGAATGTTTTATTCCATAATCCCGATCGATCCAATCATAAAGTATTGGTTTCGTAGCCATTTTCTTTTTTAATCCAGTGCGCAATTTATTATCCAACTGAAAGGTTAACTTTTCCATGGAGGAAAAAACTTATTTAGAATGGGAGAGAAAAACTTTCAAAGCACTCAACCTACTTAAGGTAAGAAACGGACTGTCTTTCATCTCATCTGACAATGAAAGAGTAAGGCTACCGTAAATTCATACGGGTACTCCATTTTCTCTCCATTTCATTGAATATTCTCATCTCATAGACTTTATTTATCTCCATTTATTCCAAAACGGAAATGAATGACTTGACGTGACATGACATGGCCCCAAACATTATATTTATCTGATGAAAGCTGAATTTTGCCTATAATTTTCTTATTTACTCACTTTGCTTCACTCTCTACCTCTTCATTTCTTCCATCTTGATCCGTTTCTACCTTACATACATAAGACTGATTCATTCGATCTTTTTCAAAACTTCTCAATTTTTTATATCATGTCATGACATGAAATGAGGATTCATTCTATCATTTGGGTTCAGATCTTTTAGATCTCTAACTTTTCTTTGAATCATTCCAACAAAAACAAGAAAGAGTAAGGGTTCCAGGATTTTTTCCTCTGGCCTGCCACTCTCCAATTTCCTTTTCCACTTGAGTGAGCAGAACAGGGGCACAAGTCCAGACCAGGTGGATGAAAGAAACCGGAAGGAGGATAAGGAATGGTCTCATATTGCAAACTTCAAGATACTATTTCAGCAGCTTCTCTACCTAAGTAGTCGCTTCATTTTCAATTGGTAAAAATAGAAAAGTGTAATGGAAATTACTATCTGATCTTAACGTACAAAAATATAGGTGGAGACAAGCTTTATGCCATTTTCATCTTCATTCACAATTGTTCTGCCATGGCCCGGTTTGCTATTGACATCGTTCCTCTTCACACTGGCTTACCGTCCCCATTCCCTTATCTGATGTAGTGAATTGGAAGGGAAAGGCAGATGAAGAAAAAGACGCGAGCGATAATTTCTTCTTTTTCGTCCTTTCTTTCTTCGTTTTCTGATCATCGTCACAAACAGATGCACATAAGGCACAAAATGTAATAGAGTGGCTCTATGCTCATATGCCTGTAGCTTTGTTCAAGAAGGCATTTCAAAGAAATCTAGAAACAGAGAGGGTTCTGTGCGCTCAACAAACAGGAGCGGTGGTAGCAGGGGAGAAGAAGACGGCCGAGATGAAAGGATCTCAAGTCAGTTTGATTCCAGCACGTCTCGTGAACACATGTACGCTGTAAGCGTACTCTCCCCGCTCCTGTCACACAACAAATTATTTTCTTCCAAAACATGAAACAGTTGAAAGTGCAACGACGAAGGCTATGATGTTCAACAACACACCTTTCATCTAATTCATTATGCCGTGAAAAGAAGACACTTAAATTTTAAAAAACGCTTTAAAGAAAATTAAATGATTAGCTTAAAGCTCATGAAAAGCATGAGGAAAAATTTGGAACCAAAAAAAATTGTCGTTTTTGAATTATAAATTGGATAAGGAAAGAAAGAGAAACAAATAGGCGAAGGGAAAAATTCCATTGTGCAATTTTTCTACCTTTTTTGCAAGTTGAACTTTTCGAGACAATAAAAGAGGAAAGGGTATAACTTTCCCGAATTATTTAAGAATCGCCTTGTGGTGAGAAAAGGGTTTTGGTGTAGACAGTGGATTTTTTTTATTTTTGTGGTGCGTAAAAAAGTGAAAGAGAAAAAAGAACACATAATCATGAATACATCCCAAATTGTACAAAGGATCTTCTATTGTTTCCTCCTTGGAATATAAAAAACATTTCCTCTTTCCTGAATAAAAAACTTTTTTATTCCTTGTTTTGTACTATTTTTTCTCACAATTTCCTCTTCAACTCCATTTCAAAGTTTGTGGAGAACGCATTGGGTTTTGAAGAGAGAAAAGCAAGAGTGGATATAAAAGAAGATTATTTTTATTTTGATCTGGGAATGAAGGCAAGTGTGCGAGGTGTTATGTAATGTGATGTGATCTGTGATGGGTGTGGGACTGATAATGAGATGGAAATTCCAATGTGGATCCTCCAACTTGCGGAAATTCTACTTACGATAAGGTGGGAATAGGATAAAAGCATGACTATATATACGTACTTTGAAGGGAAAGCATTTCCTTTATACACCAAAATTAGGTTAAAAGCTTAAAATAAAGGAAATAGAGGCGAGATGAAAGAATCTTCTGATATTCTTTACATAAAAAATTATAATCATAAATTGAGTTAAGGTTGTGTTAGTGCCGACAGGCGGTGCTTTATCACCTTCTTGCTTGTTACTATTATTAACGTCCTGAAGGCTCTATGCCTAAAAACTTTTTCAGGTTGGAATGGAAAAAACGTTGACTATTGAAATTGATTAGAGTCTTTACACAAGAATTGATCTAGCCCGGATGTATGTAGAAATGATGAAGCAAAAAATCAAATTAAATTAGAGCCAAAGTTCCAGGTATTCATTTCATTAAGAAAAAGTTATACAATGTGACCTCATTTTCAAAGTTCATTGAAAGTCACACTGTGTAATAATATCCAGGATATTATATTGCCTTAAAATGATACTCGATTCCTTAATTTCAAAAAGCCGGGAGCAGCTTTCTTTTGCAAAAAATGATTGTAACTTTGCATTGGAATGTTTTTTAAGCAAATTGAATAGGGTTTAACAAAAAAGTTTAAGGTTATCATGTATTATCAAAAACAAAATCTACCACATTTTGCCTAAAGAATAGTTTTTTTACGTTGGTTTTTGGATTTTGAGTGTGGTCATGTTACAAAAACTCTGTGCGTTTCATGACAGGAGGCAGATCAATGTACGTGGCTTGCCCTTTTATAATTTTGTTCTTGGCTTGAGTTAGACAACTTGTGGGAGAGTGTAGAGAATTGAAATTTAAGAAAAAATATGTTGACAAGCCATTGTTTTTTGGGAATAAGTTGTCAAAAAGAGTAAGTTTTCAAATTTCATCGTAGTAAAATGTTGTCAGCTCGTAAATCAAAGTGTTAAATGAACCAAGGAAAATCCTTTCATGTTATTTTTAATTTTATTTTTATTGTTTACTTTAGGATATTTGCCTTCCCTTTTAAAAATTAATTGAGTAAATGATTTTTTGTTTATGAATCACCGCTGGGTGCGCTATGCTAAATTAAACAAATTCTTTTTATATAATTTTCAATTACAGGAATACAAAATAAAACATTAAAATTCTAAATATGAAGTCAATTTATTGCTTTTTACGCTTGTGATAGTAATTTTTTGACCTAAACTTAATGCATTAGTAACAAACATGGCTGAAGTAAAGCACGTGCAAGCTCCAGGCGAACCGGAACCAAACCTAGCATATTTGATGCGAACTTCTTCAATTTTTTATAAACAGAGAAACGATGGGACACGTCTGTCTCGCACCCAACTTTAGTCATCCTCTCCATCTCTTTTTTTGTCATAAAGTAAGGCAAGAAACAAACAAGCTTGGTTGTATCTTTTTCCTGTCTCTTTCAAAACATGAATTATTATCTGGCAGAGAAATATTTTTTGAATTCTTACCCATTGCAAAAAATATACGCTAGGTTCTATATATTTAATAGATTAAAGCTACTTTCTTGAAAGCAGTTTAACTATGAAAGGGATGATTTATTGCAGGGAAATGTATTTGCACGTGTGTACAGACTCAGAAGTCAGTTTAGCGGAAGGAAACCTGAAAACGTTTTCGTGCCTATTTTTATTGATCTGCTTTTGTGAATTTAGCAAAATAAGTTTGTATTTTGTATGCTGCAAGTAAAAGGATAAGTTTGTTCGACCAAAATATAAAAGAGTCTTATTTTACTTTTTATTTCTTCCAGGTGAAGTGATAAATGATATGCCGGAAGGATCACAAATAATGACACGAGTGAAGTTGGAGTTGATAGGTTGACAGAAAGCAAATGATATACAAATTGTTTATAAAAAATGAAGTGGAAAATGGGAAAGATTTTCGTAAAATTTCAACTAAAAATTACTGATTACTAAAAGAAACTGTTTTGCATTGAACGTGCAAACCTTGAATTGAGTGGCAGTTAAAGATGAAATGCTAATAGGCCCACAAACTTGTAAAATGTAAATGAGAAAAGTATTGAAAAGTGAAATATTTTATAAGAACTGGTGTGAAGCTAATTTAGCTTACGGACAATAAGGAGTGGTAAGTCATGTCAATTACAAACAATTTTTCATTTAAACTTCATTTATTCACGTTGATCCTTGTTGGCGTTACCCTTTACAACTACACAAGTAACAAGAATGTTTTAAAGTGTTGGCATTTTGCTAAAGGGAAAGTTTGTATTTTACATAAAATCGCATACTAAACGATATTCTCACCTGAATGCTGTTACTTGTTAACCAATCCATTTGTATTCAAAAATATGGATGCTTAATTGACGTGAGTCTTGCACGATAGCCATAATATTTAAAAACTCTTTTTAAAGATTGCAAAGCATTAACTCTAATTGGTTCGGATAGTTCATCATTTTAAAATCTGCAGCCCTTCCGTCTTTATCTAAAAAATAATCTTCCCTTTTATGGATAGTTCTTTAAAATTGTTTTTCAGCTTCATTGTGTGTGATACACCTGAATATACTTGTCTACGGAGCACCCGAATAAAGAATTGCATTTTAAAAAGAATGAAAAATATGTAACATCCAATATTGTCTATTAGGCGTTAGAGAATTTATAAATTGTTTTGTTCGCACTATTTTCCCTACCTCCGCTGGTGCCTTTGTCTTTCTCTCACATTTTTGCTAAATTGGACATGGATATATATGACTGACTGACTGATTGATGATGGAAGAAGATAAAAAAGAACAATTGTATTTTCCTGTTCATTTTAATAACTTTTTCATGGAGTTTATAACTTCAAGGCATATCATATCGCGTTTCCCATCGCTTCGCTCCTACGTAATAAAAATGCTCAAGAAAATGAATGAGGAACTCTGAAATTTAATAATAAAATCTGAAAATAACTTCTGCTTTTGCTTCTCTCCGTTCTTTTTCCATATGAACTATTAGTATGCATATTTCAAATCATTCCAAAATAACTTTTGAAAATAAAAAGTTTATAACTATTGTGCTTCTTTGGTTTTCTACTGCAAACGCTCCAGTTTTCTTTTAAATTGGAAATTCGAAACTAAAAACGCTGTTGAAAAAGTTAACAATTTGCTTTTATTAAAAACCTGTTCCTGAGCCTGTGATATGTGTTTTTATGTAATACTGTTTTATGACTGATGGCAATATTGTTTAACAATTAAGTAATAAAAAGGCATAAAATGAAAGTTTTTAATGAAATCAAGATCAAAGTAGGTTCAATGGGATCAAAATCAGTGCAAATTACAATTTTAAGAATCATATTTAAAAACTTTTCAAGTCTTTTGATAACCTCTGCATTACAAATTAAATATAAAAGAAAAGTTTGCCAAAGTTTGAGTTTTGAAAAGCAAATGAATCAATCATCAATCTATAATAAAATACTAAAACGTGTGAATCTATAACCTCAATTGGAAAAGTTTGCTTTGCATGAATAATTCTCCAAGAAGGAGAAATTAGCAAGCCCATCAGCCAAATCAAGTCTATCGCAAGCATCAGAGTTGTTATTCATGATCGGTGCGCCTCCCTCGAGCTATTTTATATCTTTTGATAACAATGACGGAAAATGGGCAGATGATGAATTGCCAATTGTCTTGTTTCTTTTGCTTACATTTTAGACATTAGAATGAATCCGTAAAATCTTCTTTCGGAGCCCTATTACATTGAAAAACAAAATATATTTCTTTATTATAAAGCAACTTCTTTCTCAATTGAAGGATGGGCTATAATTCCTCTTTGTATAAGCCATTTCGTAAAATACATATACGAGCTTTGTTCCACTCTACAAGAATGAGTTGAAGGAAAAGAAGGCATAAATTATCTTGCCAATTTTGTAGGTAAAATAGCCCTCAGCTGTGTGATTCTTTTGATGCAAACAAATATGTTCAAAAGATGGAT
>JAANSO010000907.1:0-21710 GCA_036507315.1 Lepidocyrtus fimetarius | reverse complement strand
TCCCTCATTGGATATTTATCATCTACATAAATCATTGTTAATGAAGTCAGGATCAATCGATAACTGCCGTGTAATCATTTGGTAATAATACTATAAAAACAAAACTTGATAAACCTGAACCCACACCATATCAATTCCATGTTTTTCTCTAAAGTTAGACCGTGTCTAAAGTAATGCGAAGTGTAATATGAGCGAATCGGCTCCCTCAAAACCTTTCACAAGTTATAATGATGACGCTCTGTATCTTCTTTCAAGTCAATCCCTTGAGAAAGATTCGAAAAAATCGAGCCACAACTACTCTCTGCTCTCGTAGTAGCCTTTTCAGTCTCTATCATACAAGCATACTCAAAATATTTAAAGATCAAATGTCCACAAATCTGTTTTTGAAGATATTGTATGACTTGATGTAGGTTTTAAGATAAAACACGAAATGTATGGATATGTGAAAGAAATTAAATCTGATATAAGCTCAAGCTTGTATATCTCTCTCTCCTTCCAAGTCAAGTCAGCGTTCCTTCGCCACTCATCGCACCAAATCAATCTGTAATGCAATTATGTATGTGAGCAGCATCAAATTGATAGGTGATTTTCACTCCCACCACCCTCATCGTTCTCGTGATTCTTCCCTCTTCAAATTTTAGGAAAGATACGTTTGGCTACTTTACAGCTATAAGGAAGCATTTTATTGAGATAAAATAGGAAGAAAACGAGAGATTAGAAGGATTCCTTCCTTCTCCACACGATAAATGTCAGATTAAACTATTTCACGTTCACGACCTTGTGCATTCAGCAATTATAGCTCGTGGATGGAATCCAGATAAAATTCATCGTAATTTCATAGATATGTGAAGTTGATGGGATAACAGTAATTATTATACAATTCCTTTCACTCCCTGTAAATAATATAACCCTATTTCGAGTTGCTGTTATGTTCAAAGTTGTTCATGCATACCTAAAATGTAATAATGACCTTACAAAAGGAAAATTATAAGGTTTGACTTGCTTGCTTCTTGGTTAGCAAGATATTTGGAGAATTTCATTTCATGCACACGCGTCTTTTATACGCAAGGCAGCAGTTAAACCGGGAAGAACGTTAGTACTGTCGTAATAAAAAAGCTAATGTATTTACATGGGGAAAAGGTAATTACAAGTAGTTATAATTACAAAGAACATGCCTATTTTCGATTATCAGCTATTCCACTTGACTTATTTGTCTTTTTAATCGGTTTCGACTTTGTAAATACATCTGAAAACACGACCACGCCAAAGCATAGATACTCAATGGATTAGTGGAACGCTTTCTAATCAGGATAACCTGAAAAGTTCAAGTTCACAATGGATGATGTAAAACACACACATTTACACATCTCGCTATGCGTATTGTGCTTATAAAATAATTATAACTAGAAGGGAGGGCGATGGTGGAGGTGGGACCGATGCGAGCACGACAGGATAGAACTGCATTGCATAATAAAATAAAAAAGTTTCTTCATTTGTTGCCGGAACCGCAATGCTTAAATTTACGAGTAAATGAGTGATGTAAGGCCGGAGGCGGACAATTGTAAAATATTTTACTCGTATTCGCACTTTACGCCTCGTGCTCGTTCGGTAGAAGATTAGCCTGTGAGACCCTACTGACTTGATGTTGTTTGGAACTAGGAAATGTTACGTAATCGTAATCTCAATAATAATAATAAATAAGTTAATGATAATGATCCATATAAGCACAACGGTTGGACCATTTCAGTAATTCTTGAAATCCAAAGTGAAACAGTTGCAGTTTGAAAATTGCAGTCTGTGGCTGCTGCTGTTTGTATATTTCAAATTATTTGATTTTTATAGCTGATAAAAACCAGGCAAATGGCATTGATTACAGGTTATGATAATGATCATTACTGCCGCATTATTTATTGCGATAATTTCCTCTGGCCATTTACCTCCACCACCATAGCCACAAAAAATGTCAGTATCGTCCTAAAATCTGTACCAAAGCCAGTATCATAATTGGTAGAAAGGCAAAGTTAATCCAATAGTTTATTAGTCATTTACTATGTAATTTTATTAATTCGAGATGACTAAGGCTTAACATAAAAAAGATAAATTTTGCAGAGAAAGAATCATTTTTCTAGGTAGGTTTCATGGTTAAACAATTACCATTTTCTCTTTATAAGTCATCAAACAATAAAAATGTATGTGGCGTGGGCGACTGATTAAAAGTGACCCAAAATGTCTTCCGAGTCCCTTTAAAATTCTGCTTATCATAATTCTTCTCATATATATTTGTGTTACCGCCCCGACTGAAATAAAATCTAATTCAGGAAAGCACGTATCCAAAATCCGTTTGATTTTTTCCTCTTTATAAAGCTTTCATTCATAAAATATTTTTATTTCACAGGTGGTAACCGTTCCGATTTTACTATATGGGCTTTCTTTCTTGTTAACACAAACGCAAAGTGAAGGAGTGAAACTGACAATGAAAAACAGTTACAAAATACCAAATAAATGACACATGGTTTCTCTCCCTTTTTGGTACTTTCATTGTTTAGCTCACTTCAGTACTCCTTCCATACGTAATATAATAACAGCAAAAACAACCGTAAACTATTATCAATCCGTGACGGTTTCGATTTGGTTCGTGTCTTGCTTGTCCTTCATTAATTATCAAGTCTTCCTCACAACAATCACTCCTGGTACAAAATGACACGATTACATTTATAATAAGTTTTCAAATTTTAAACAAAACTTGATAAAATATGGCTGTGTTTATATGTAGATGCTATTTAAATTTTAGCTTGAATTGAAATATTAATTATTTAATTATAAGGCACAACAGATCAAGAGAAAAAGTTTAAACAAAATTGAATTCTTTAAATTTTCTGTTAGTTTTGAAAGGGTTTTACCTAAAACTGTCACATAACCCATTTCTTTATGTTCACAGTAGGTGAGCCAAGGTATAATTTGTCATATTGCTGATCTCATGTACAAAATGATTTGATGAGTTTGCATATTTGTACTGCGAATGTGGTGTTTATTTTTTAAAACTCTTTGGTACTGCTGACTCATATATTTTATGACAAAAGTAGGTACATATCTTTCCCCTTCATCTCATTCTTCCGTCCTTTTTAAAAATTTCAATGGTAGGGTAATGGATTGGACAAAATATTTTATCAATTAAAGACTCATAAGCTTTATTTTGTTAAAAAGTGTTTTCAAAAATACTAAGAATGATAAAAGGTCTAATCTTTAATACACGATCATATTCACGTACAATGAAATAACAAATGCTATGATGAATAGCGTTCAATTCAACAAACAGTCGCTGTTGACGAGTTGCAGATGTGACATGACCGACAAAATCTTGTTATAATCAGTCATTCATGTTTCAAAGATTTTAGGAATACGAGCTCGGAGGCGTTCAATGCTTATGAACAGTAGGAAGTTTTAATATTTTACAGTCTCACCTTTGCAATATACCTATAGTCTATTCACATTGCTATTACCTTACAACGTTAGTTGTTTTAATACACGATACAATTACAGTACTGACCGGAAAAGTTTAAGTCTATTTCTAAAATTTATTTTTTAGTTGACAAATTTGCAGCTACGTTTTCAAGACTTCTGTAACTGACTGACTTCAAGACGTTACATTTACTTTAAATGCCATTTTTCATTTACGTACCTATAACCGTTTCTCGAAAAAAACTGAATGAAAAGTTTAGGTATAGTTCTCAAGAATTATCAATAATAGCACAAGGCAAAACGAAAGTAAAAGAAAGTTTTTACTGATTACTGTTCTTTGTGAAGAGAAGAATCTAAACAGGAAAAGAGAGAAAATTAAAGAAACTTATTTTTATTGTTACGGAGGACCCTTGCTATTTACAATTTACATTGGTTCTTTTTTGAACGAATGATTCCTGTTTTTGCTATTTTCACAAAACTATGTTACTCTGCAAACCGTGGGAGTCAATGTACAGTTAAAAACCAAGGCGGATTTTTTGCCCTTGCTGACATTACCAATGTCCTTTCCGAAATATCTCAGAGCAGAGCAATGTTATTTGGTGTAGAATATGTCAAAGACATTCAGATAAAATTACATTCCTGATTTCATTATTCAAATTTGACTTTAATGGAACGAACAAAAATAGAAAAGGTCAAACAAAGTTTGTTGAAATAGGAGTAAACAATTTTCTCTATTTCTTTACATTATCTTTGGTTCTGCTGTTCCAGCTCGTCTGGGAGTCATTAGTGGTATCAGTACCTACCTGGTACAATGACGTTTTAGCAACCGATCAGATACCAAAAGGAAACTTCATTGTTGTGTATAACGATGGTTATATCAAGCCATACTAAACCTTGTGAATTCAGTCAATTGGATTTTGGACTTTTTGCTTACCTAAAAACAACAAAGAACAATAAATTAACTTATGTTTTAAATAAATGCACTTTTAAAATATGAATATTACACAAAAAGCCAAGAACTTTGCCATACATCAACTATATTTGTTCAGCCGCATTCTGATCTCTCAAAGAGAACTTGAAAAATCATTTAATATTTTATTGACAAACCAGCCAAAGCCGCAGGTTATTACTCTTTCTCATATATATAATTAAATGTCAAGGTGAAGGTGATATGCCAAATGAACATCATCACCACCATCATCTCCAGGGAATGGGTAGGAATGGAACGGCACGTGACAAACCGTCATCTGAAAACTAATGTGGTTGAGAGAGTAGGCAGCCTTCTGTCATAAATCATGGCACAATGAAAGAGAAACTGTTATTAATAAGAAAAAAACTGCATATTATTTTGGGGTGCAGCAGTAGACGCTACCTCAAACAATAAATCTGTATAAAACTCTCCAAGAAATGTGTCTGTCCATGTCAAAGAGTGGGTCTTGAAATCCAAAATGAAATGAATATGCCTGGAAGCGATTACAAGCCTGCGTTTTTACTTTTCTTCGCTCCTTCCGTTTCTCCCAGCTAAAGTCAAACTAAACGTTATTATTAAACGTTGCAGCAGCTAGTTTTGTTACTGTCTAGATTCAGAAGAAAAAGTTTGACGGAATATTGAATTGAATGGTATTATTATGTTGATAGGGATAAATGGGAATATGTTTTACGAGAAGCATAAGTAAATGCTTGCCACCCTTATTGCTACACACGCTCACGCATGTAAATACATAAAAAGATGATGTTGGCATGCATTTTGGCACCAGGCATTAGTATTTCAAAGGTTTTATCATGTAAATTACTATGTAAAAATAGTTGAAGGGAAATATTGGAAAGGTACCCGGGAGAGACAGCTTATATTTTATAAAGCTTTCCCTTTTCCCCTCAATCCTTCCTTCCTGTTTCTTTTTAACTTTGAGCTTTCTGTCTATCATTTCAGTTTTGTTGGCTTCGTGTGAAAAATGGGAAAGTCAAATTCAAATCGATGCACATCGAATATCAGTAAAAAACTGAAACCGCAAGTTTTAAACAGGGAAAGAATAATAATAAAAGGAAGAAGAGAAAAGAAGACACCCTTCTATTTCCTGAAATTGTTGTCTCTTGAAAGCCCTCTTCTTTCTGCATAGATAGACAAGGAGAAAAGAGAGATAAATTCCCTTTAGGTTTTATCTTTACCTTCACCACTGACACACCACCAACAACGACCAACCAAGTTGTGCAACAAAAGAGCAAAGTCAAAATAGGATACTTCTCATCGATACTCTGCTCACGGCTGCTGTTTTTATACCGTGTAAAAATGGGTTGATCATTGGGGATGAGAGGTAAATGAGTAAATGTCAATATGCCTGACTTTCTCTTTGGTGCATTTTTCAACTTCCACTGCATTTGGTATCCTTTTTTTCCATCATATTCCAACTAACGATATGACACTAGCTACAAATTTTCTTACTTCAAATCATGATCATCCATCGTCAACTACGAAATTACCACACACGCACATGACAAGATCCCACTTGACTTTGAATCTAAAAAAGAAAATTGCAGTGGGAGAAATCAGGGAAAGTGTTTGTTGGCTGAAACCAACTACAAGATAAGGATAAAAAGTCTTCTTTCTGTGTTGTATGTTTGTGGTTTGTAAAGGCAACAATGCAATAATGAAAAGATGATCTATTCACATGCATCACCATCATAAACATTTACACTTGAGTTGGAGAGAAGGAGGAAGTAGTTTCCTTGAAGAATGAGAAAACGAAAATGATGAGGTGCTCTTTGCAGTCAAGTACGAAGAAGAAATAAGCGATGGGTGGATACAATACAGAAAGAAAAGCGTTGCATTATTCAATGCACTTTTCTTTCTCTTTTCAAACCACTTCTCTCCTCCGTTCTTTCTTTATTTTCCCCTCGCCACAACTGAGCAAAGAATTTACTATTATCTATCATTCACTCACCATTGACTAGACGGATGAAACTCTGTTTATATAAAATGATTGTGAAATAGTGGAGGGGTAATGTTCTAGGGGTAATGTTCGCTTGAAATAATGATGGAAATGTATAAGTGCTGTAGTCTCTAAAATGCGGAAATGTCTTAACGGTGAAAAGAAATAGGGAGACTGACGAAGGTCATTCCATAGTTAAACTTAAATATAGCAGTAGCATAGAAAATGGTCTAGTTGGTAAAGAATTTTTTATAAAAATGCATTGTAAGAAGATTTTTGATAATATTGTATTACCAATACTACCTTTCACAGTTTTCAAAGAGTGGTTTCGGTTTGACTTTTTAGCTGGATGACTGGTAGCTATTCTCAAGTAAAAGATTATTTTTCTGTGCTTTGATAATAATTTATAAAATGCACTGGAGTTTTGATTGAGTGAGTGGTTTGCCAAAAGCAGGAAAGTAGCAAAAGGAAAGGAAGATAGACAGATAGAAAGTTGTTTGAGGTGGTATCCAACTGGGGCGGAACCAGAAAGTTAAAAATTTTAAGGAGATTGACAGATGGTGATGGTGGTTTAGTAAACTCAAAACAAGGGGTATTTCTCGTGCTGATAAATGAATGAAGATCGCTCGGGAAAAACTTCACAGCTTTTTAAAAAGTTTCCTTCCGTGAGAGAAGAAGGAAGCACACTACTTATTTTAAAAGATAAATGGAAAATAAAAACGGGGATTTTTATTAAAAAGAGAAGCAAGTAAGTAATGCTAAAAGTGAAAAGTAATCTTTCAGCCGGTAATGATCATGTGTTTAACTAAAAACCTTGTAAATAGTCATTTTACTTAAAAGAAAACCCGCGGTTAAAAATAAGAGAAATAAAAAGGAAAGTATGGCATGATATCCTATTCGATAAAGTTTGCATGCACTGCAACTCTAACTAGGTAAAGTACATATAAAAATCACGAGCAAAAATTATGAACATGCAAAGGAAAATAAAGTAGGAGTGGCACAAGGAGTGCAAACAATAAGCCACACATATACACGCACGAAGAGGAAGAAATCCTGTGAAAATGGTAAATATCATTAAGTGAAAAGTGAGTGGACGCTATTGTCTCAAATGGAATGAGTTTTTCGGTCAATTGAATTAAAAACAGCCTGAAAAGGGTAGAAAATTTTACAACTTTGTTTTTACTTTTAATTTTAAGTAAAAGTAAACCATGCGGCCATATTTTAGATGCAATTACAAGTTGGTGAGTTTTTGTATATCTCATTACAGGCATTACGGAAGGAAAAAGTTTTGTGTGTCCCATCCTAAAACACAAAATAAAAATACATTGCCAAGAAAATAAAGTAGCAACTTTGTAACTGCAACGGAACATTGCATTACGGAAGTTACAGGAAAATTGGCCGATGCTACTACCACCAACCGCAAACAAACTGGAACCAGTGATGCATGTCCAGTGCCAATAGAAACAAGTTAGTAAGAGAAAAGCCGAAGGAAACAGGAAACAAAATATAAAAGATAAAGCTGTAGTAAAAGAAAACCCAAGTTGGAAATAGAAATGATGTACATCGTACAATGATATCTCGTTTCACTCTCTAGTCAAAAGTAAAAGCCAACTATTCTTTCTCAAATCAAGTTTCTAAGCTTTAGACATTTTCTAAGCTTTTCTCCAACAAACTTTTCTCATCCCTCAAAAGTTAAATTTTAAATATAAAGATGGATGATTGAAAATTCAGTTGGAAAATTTTTCATTCTTCTTTTCTCGCTTTGTAATTAGCTATAAAAAAGTTGGGCTCTTTTACAACTTTAGCATAAAATTTAACACATGCCTGATTTTAATTCTTTATTATTACTTTTCTCTTTTCCTCTCCCTTTTTGTGATGAAACTTTTTAATTTTCCTCATTTTCAATATTGTATCGGGACCAGAAACAAGAGAAATAAAATTTATGTAAAATAAATTCAGTCAATCAGACATGTCTCCCTCTGCCAGCCGCTCATCTTGAAGAAGATCACGTGCCATGGTAGAATGTTTAATGAAATGAACCAACAGTTCAACCGTTCATTACAATTATCTAGAGTTTTCTTTTACCCATTGAAATTCTTGCTTTTATTATTTGGTAATACGTCTGAATGATATTATTTTGAACCCTCTTTGACTTTATTTCCGTCAAATTTCAGAAAAATAAAAAACAATGCTGATTTTTGGGGTCAAGTTATTCTCCTGTGCAACGTGTGATTGACATATTGACAGCTTTTACCTTGTCGTCTGTCTTCTAAAAAATCCCGGCTTAAATATATTCATAAAACTTTCTGTCTAACTTAAAAAATACTACACTAAAGTTGACTTTCATCTTTGGAATTATCGTTATCGACTTCACACCGCGTTTTTACTTCTTACTTCATCAGAATTAGTATAATTTATCCTTTGGAAAACTACAGGTTAGATTTAGTGATGATTACAATGATAATGGAGAAAGGAGTGAGTCTTCTTTCGCTTCCAATTTTTCATCATTTGTCTCTTCTTTCTTCTGATTATTTGTCTTCTTTCCCCTTATTTACTAATACATTTTATGCATCAACTCTCTTTTTTCTTTTACTTTCTTAAGCATTAACTCAACTGCACTTCTTTTTCGTTCCCCTTTTCATTTTGACTAGTTTATTACGTAACACTAAATAAAATATCAACATCGGCATCGGTGCCCAGTTGCTAGTCACCCACGACGTTCATCTTCACCCTTTTGAGATTTTTCTTGCTTTTTTGTCTAGTTTATTACGTAACACTAAATAAAATATCAACATCGGCATCGGTGCCCAGTTGCTAGTCACCCACGACGTTCATCTTCACCCTTTTGAGATTTTTCTAGCTTTTTTGTAGTTCCCTTCTTCAGGTTGCCAAGATATTTTCTCCTCATTATTCTTATCATTTTAGTTGCGTCCCCTTCTCTTTTTCTGGTGTGCGTAATCATTGCAATGCAACTTCAGCCATAAGGCTTCCTTCTGGCTTCAAGTCAAACATTTTTCTCTAAAAACAAGGTTGTACTCTACTCTATGAAATGTATTTAATCCGCTTCAACAACTTTCCCTCATCATTTCTTTCCTTCTTATGGAAGAAATAAAAGTTGGAAGCAATTGTGAGTGGGTTTGGCAAAAAGTCTTTCCTCTCAACTCGTCTTAACTTTCGTCTTAAGTCCCAACTTGAGAACGTTTTCTAAGTATTTAGGTAGTCAAGTAGAGAAAGAATGGGCAACTGTGAAAGAAAATCATCCAAAATACTTACTCTCCATTTATATTCGTACGTGCATGCAATCTCCTTTCTTATTTTCTCCCTCTCTTTGGCTATATTACTTATCTAACAATAGGATAATAATAGTGCAACCCAAATATAGCAAGTAAGCAAGGGCAAATGAGAAAGGAGATCTAGGCACACAGTTAAGTTCTGTGTTGTGCCCCGAAGCAGAAAAGGTGGCAGGGAGATGGATGATTTCAATGAAGATGAAAAAGAATGACTTAAGAAATAAAATGAGGAAAGAAAATGGATTTGGTTTTCTTTTTTTGTGTTATTTTTTCAACAGAAGAAATGAAATGAAAATCATCATCAAACCCATCGCCACTTTTTATCCTGTTTTCACTACGCAATTGAAGTTTAGAAAGAGAAAAATAGGAAAAGAACAAAAGATCCAAGGTTGCTTTAACATGCCATAAATATAGTATGTGCCTTGTTAGACCTTTTTAAACTTAATTTACTTAAACTTATTTATTAATTCATTCTCAGAGGAAATTAAAAAAATCTGGTGCAAGTTAAATGCATTTTTATTTTCTGTTTCTACGCTATTTTATTATTTAAGAGAGATGGAAAGTTTTTTTTAAATGTTTCAACTGGACGAAAAACTACACAAATGCCAAAGTACAGTAAGTACGCTTAAATGCCTACCTATTCTTTTTGACTTGAATGGTTATAGTGTGATGGAGGCACGAGGCAGTAAAGTTTACAGAAAACGATAATCTTTTCCATCAATTTCCCCCCGAAAGGGAACTGAACAAACCGAGATTACCTAATGCGCTGGAAAAGGTGTTAAAATAGATTGTTACTGTCAGCCTTGGCATCCATCAAGAGATAATTTATTTTTTATTGTTCCCTTCAATTACACTAATAGCGTAACGTACTTGTCCGTTTTTCTCTGCTGCATCCTGTTTTACAGATTATAATCAACCAGTATCCGCCAACAGCATTATGGCAAAAACTCAAGAAATTTTAATGGAATTATTTAAAAGAGCGCCTTTTGATTTACTTAAAATTAATATAATCAGAATACGAATTCTTGTTAACACACAAAATTGTAAAATTTAAGAAATTAACGCCTACAGTTCACTGAAATTGACTTTTGTAAATCAAAAATATTAAGAGTTCGTTCACATGCTTTTCAAAATATGCACCCTTGTTTCATCGTAATACTTATCTCAAATCAGATCTGATAAAATAACTCAATTTGTTCAGAATTCAAAACTTACAAACAAATTTCTACCTACAAACCAAACCTAGCAGTCAAACGCACCGAAATTTAGTTTATTTTACGCACTTCTTATTCCCATTAATCCATCCTTATTATTAGATCAGTATATTATTAGTACTGGAGAAGGAAGGAATGCGTAAATTTCCCCCTGACTAATTCTAACTAGCTCAAAAGCAATATTCCCATTACACAATAACGCACCCACTCATCATAATTTAATCTTACTTAATATCTCCCACCCACCCAAACCAACACGAACATATTATTTTGAAAAATTAAGGGTAATTTCTCTACTCCCTTTCCTAAATTCTCAGAATCTAAACTATGCTCTGACCCAAGTCTCAACCTCAAGTCAACCACTTGCTAACCTTTACAAGCTCACTTATGAGAGCATCAGTGGTGAATTATGTAATCCAATATTATCCACCACAGCGTATTAACTTGCCTCGAGCAGAAGCATGACATCAACTTTACAATCACCAACTGTTGGTGCTGTAGCATTCTCATTTTATCTTTATTTCTACTCTTATAAACGTGCATTTTTTGGTGAAAATGAAAAAAATCCAATTTGGACTGCTTTTGCCACAATCCAAACCTTTCTCGGGTTTTCACGAAAGGTATTCTTTATAAACTTAATCTTCCGTTTCCGTACTTGTTTGATTGTTTTTTTGTTTTCCAGTCAAACCAAAGCAAACTAAAAACATTTACAAACCCGTTATACTTCTCTGATGTGAATTCCCCTCATTTATTTACAGTAACAACATTAACTTTTATAAATTGGGGTTATATTTCAAAGAAGCTTGTTTAAGTAAGAGTATTAAATATCTGAAAAAGCCACCATAGTCACCCTTGAATTTAAGAGAAAAGACAAGTGCAATGGAATAGAAAAATGTTAAGAGAATCGTTTTTCTATAAAGAATCATCCTCTCTGGGAACTGTGAAAATAAAGATGACTGGGAGTAAATGGATTCTCAATTTTTCAGTTGTGACTTTCTGAATACTCCTTTTGGTGTACACAACAGTCTTTATTCACGCTTGCAGTTGGTTTGTTTGACTTTTTTTCTTACTATTACATGGAAAAGTTCATGTTATTCTCAATTTTTCAGCTGTGACTTTCTGAATACTCCTTTTGGTGTACACAACAGTCTTTATTCACGCTTGCAGTTGGTTTGTTTGACTTTTTTTCTTACTATTACATGGAAAAGTTCATGCAGTTGCATTATTAGAGAGATAGAAGAAAAGAAGCAAACAACGAAGGATAGCAGCTTTTTATAACCTTCTTCAATATTTATGCTTTAGCAATGAACATGTTGGCGGTGGTTGGAATGGGAGGGTTTTTTTTCTCTCTCGTTATTTTTTGCTGGTAAAATGTTGACTTTTTGTCAATAAGTGTTGGCTGTTGGTATGCTTTCTCCAGATAAATATAATTATAAATATAAATGCCTGAGAAGGGGACTAAGAGAGAGGTTTTAAGTGTATGACGAAGAGATTTTTATTGCATTCAGCATCTCATCAACCATCCATTAGTGAAGAAAGTCTTTCCTCAGACGTCTTCCTTTCGTAGTCTAGAGTGATGGCAAATAGAGGGCAAATAATGACATCAAAGTTGTAACTTGAAGCATTATACTACGTCTCCCTACAATTTTCTCTCTTAATTTCCATCTTGTTCATTTTTAATAGGAGTAGCGTTGACTTGTACAGATATGATATGTACAAATTGGATATTTTTATCGAGAAAATTTTGGATTTTGTACTATCATTTAAAGATTTTAAACATTTTTAATTTCATTTTTTTTGACAAACATGACTCAATCTGTAAGATATACGCAACCGTTTTAAATTTCATAAATAATAGCATGAATTATCTCTAATCCAAAACCTGTCAGCAGAAAGACAATATCTTCATTACCAAACTAACTTGGGTAATCGTAGGGCAGGGGTACAAAATATTGCAAACAACAACAATAACAGACATACCAGCTACAGCTTAAATTTAGCTTTTCTTTCCATCCCCAGGCTTTCTTTTTGTAGGTATTATTATTAAACCCATCACCAAACTAAGATATTTCAATGACAGGTACAACTTTCAGAAAAACAAAGAAAGATAAATAATGACAACAAAATTGCGAGCAAACCATAGTCTAACGTTAGTATCTTGCATTGCTGCAATAGTCTGTTTTGTTTTCCCCTTTCCGTGTTTTTGTGTTGCTATCTTTCTAAATTAATCCCTTTTGTCCTTACTAATACTACTCCAAAAACGAGAAGACATAAAGGTAAATCATCAAGAGCCCCATCACTATCATCTCGTCATGAACATCATCAGGAAGCCAGAGAGTTTTCCAGAGGAGAAAACCCGTGAGATGTATTTTCTCATTTCTCCTGTAAAACTTTTCCTACAGACATTCTACTGAATCTCTTTTCTAATCACGCCAGCACAAGGCTTTTAAACATAAACTGTCTGGCAACAAGAGAATAACCAGACGGACAATAATCGTACAATCAACGTTGACAATTCAAACAAAGTATGGGTTTCATCGTCTCGTCAATCTCGTCTATTTCATAATCACCATTGGAGTAAACAGAGCCTTACTGTTTTGCTCATACTTTCTTAGCAAGTCTAAATCCTAGTCTTATTAATTTATAATACTTTGGGAGAAAGTTTTCATTCTAACTTAAACTAAAGACTTGCACATTGTCTGGCACTTTCCATTTTCAAAGACATTTATTATGAATGTACAGCCACCAATACAGCTAGCATAGCAGCATCATTTATTTCATTCATGAATTTTACTTGTCTAGCTGGAAACAGCTATCTTTTCAATGCCGAATTTGAGCGCTTCAATGTCAAAACCAATGTCAATGTCTGAACTTAGCTTCACATTAAAACCAAGCTTCATCCTAACTGATACTAAAAGATTGCTTTAAGCAGACAATGCAAAGGAAGACCTCAGAATGCATTTATTCAACAAAGATTCAAAATCATAGTCAAGTCTTTTTCTTTTTTTATAAATTTGATCTTGTTTGAATTAAGTTGCCCCCTGTATCCTTCCTCAAAGGATAGGCTAACAAGCAATGAATTATCATTATTAAATTTGACTGTGATGATAATCTTCATCTTGGTACAAAAGTTTACAGACATGTTTTGCTGTTTCTTTTTTAATATTTGCCTTATACAAGCTCAACAGAAAGAAGGCGAAGAAGTTTTGGCTTCAAAATAGGGAGAATGAAATTAACGAAGTGATGAAAGGTTTGCGATGTTCACAATTACGAATTATGAGTAGGATTTCCTTCATCTTTTCTTCATCCCTAAAACTAGCTGCAGCTAAACAGCATCCTTTTTCTTTTTAAAATCACAATCAACAACCCTTTTTATGTATCGTTAGTTGAGTTGAGTTATTCAGAGAGTAGAATTGGTTATGATTATGTTAAAGGTTTTTATGATTTGATGTTAAAATGTCGGCTTTTAGCATTGTTATGTAATGCCATGTTGTTATTATTATAGCTTTACATTTGATTACGGAATGACGTCGCTTTGAATGATGTTGATGTAATTTCGCTTCTTTTCTTCTTTGGTCTCGGTGTCCGCTCCATAATTTCTAGCTTGGCAGTTTTATGAATCATCTTGTGGGAAACAGGGCTCAGCGGAATAAGATGAGAATGGGAAAAGCTCTTGATTTTTAAAAGAAAGAGGGGAACTAGTATTACAAGCAGATGTATATAAATTGTTGTAGATGAGCAACAACAAAATGGATTATGAATTGATCCATTTACTCCAAAAATGAGTGAATGATCTTTACCGGTCTGTATTTAAATTTTTGTAGGTTGAAATGAAAAGTGGTTTTGATGAAATACAAAGTATTTTTCTGTTTTAGAAAAAAATCATAAGAACAAAAGAAGTTCAGTAGTGTTTTAAAGTGTATTATTAAATTGGTTAAAACCATTCATTTTTTAAAGTGACTTCATCTAGCTTTCGTACCTTCTCTTTTCAACTTTGTAATCAGGGGAAATGATGTAAGTTTTGATAGTTGGAAAGAATATTTGGATATGAACCTTAAGTTTAATGAAAATTAATGAAATGTAATATGATTTTGCAAGCAATTGCTAACGATTCTTCTTTTAAACGGGTTCAGCTAAAATTGCAATGCTTCCTCTGTAACTAAACTTTCCGATAAAATCTGTTCATTTTTCAATCTCGTCCTTTTTATCTCGTGCCTTCCAATTAAGATTGAATTTCATAATTTAATTTTACAACAAAAGGGTTCTGGAAGCGAATATCACAAAGTATATTATGTCAGAAAAATAAACGTGCCCATTTCATCTTCTCTCTTTCTTTTTTAATGTTTGTACATGAAATTAAACTGATACATTCGCCTTCGACTTCCCTCTCATTTAAAATACACAATTGCATAATTAAATAACGTAAAATCCTTTCTTTAATGTTTATGATCATAATTCTAGACGTATTCTAGAATAAAAGCTAAAATTAAAAGCAAAGCTTTTCTTCTCTCCTTACTCACATTTTACAAAGCATGTTCCGGGTAAAATAAAGCAGAAACTATAGATCCAAATATTGACAAACGTTAAAATGTAAACAATCAACAGAAAACCTTCCTTCCTTTACTTCCCACTTTTCTACATTCACTCTCCTTCATTTTATGATTTTATTATTTCACATTTCCCCTTTTATTATTTATATGATGATTCCGATTCCATGTAAAAGTATCGATTTCCTTTTTCCCTAATTCATATAAAAAGAAGGGCATGAATTTCATCAGGACCGCTTTGCCTTGTGTAAGAGTGTGAGTACGAATGTGATGATGACAGCAAACGACAACCGTTTTAACATTTACGCTCGATATTCTATTCACAATAAACCAGCCTCACACGGCACATCCGAATTGCAATCGTGGCTTTGGGAGACACAGCAGCAGCACAGCGGGAAAAAGTAGTAAAAGTGGAAAAGTCTAAACTTTTCACGGCACGTAGTAATTTATCTGTCTACCATTTATATTTATATTTATTTGAGCTCCATTCCAGCTCATCCTTTTCATCATTCTCAAAACTCCAAACCAGTGAAAAACTTTCTCGAAGCTTATTTGGTTGGTGCCGTAGCAATAAACTCAAAAATAAAATACTTCCGTTCGGCTCACATTTCCAGCTATCCAGAAAGAGCTTTATGCTGTGCTGTAGAAAGATACACTTTGGATTCAAGTTTCAATTTTGCATAGACCCATTATTATCAATCTTATTATTATTACTATTGCTATTTTCCATTCCCTTTCAAATCTATTATATTGCCTTGCATAAACTAAATTATTCTTTCGACATCATTTTTTCCTCTTCAATTCATGTCTCAAAGGAGAAAGGAATAATGACGAATAAGGCAAAGCTGCAGTCATAAAAGTTACGAATGAGTAGGAATAGGAATATCATTATCACCATTTCTATCATCATCACTAAATCATTTTCAAACGTTTTCCAAACATTGGTAAAACTTTTTTTTAGAAAATCCATAATTTTAATGATTAACTGAGCTCCAGGTATCAGTTGCATGTAATCTGACACGAGTTTGGCAATAACAATGCTTATTTACATGAATCCTAAATATTTAAATATTTGCAGAGAGAAATAAGCAAAGATCCCTCCATCTCTAGTTGATTTCCATAATAATAAAGTTCAGTGCACACAGATGGATTCAGATGCACACAGTAGGTCCCTTTTATTACCGTTATGATTGCTTTTATCATTATTACTGCAAATAAAATAATCAGGGAGGGAAGTCTTTCCAAAGGAGTTTTAGTAATAACGGCAGCCGCAGCAGCTTTGACGAAATATTTATGATGGGTAAACTTTCAGGATTAAGTTTAACGGAGGGAAAACTTCAAGGGAATGGAAGAGAGGAAAGGTAATTTTATTTCTCGGTGAGTTTTACAACTTAACTGCTTCCATGTGCGTTGTCCCCGTGTACTTGGCTCATGTCTCTTGTCAATTTTTTGTTCTTTCAGCTCAGTTGCCAATTTCATCATTATTACAAGATGACAAACAGACTTGTTCGTTTCACCTTTTTAATATTCATTCATTATTATATTTGACTCGTTATAGTACTGCTTCCAAAGCTTCCGCAAAAACTTTTTGTGTACTTTTTATAAACATATGTGGAATAATTCTGTGGAAAATTAATTTGGCCTTTGAGGCTTAATCCATCAACACCAGCTATCCAGATGTATCGTAACTTTGGAAGCGAACAAGGCGCTTTGTTGCGCGCTACTTCTTTATTCAATGTATTTTATCAGGTTCCTTGAATTTGCTTCCCAGTTACTCAAACGGAACTAAACCAAATTGAAGTTTGTCTGGAGCTTACAATTTCCTCTCCACAAAAATTGATTTGCCTGTAAAGAGGCTGCATTCACAATGGTCTACAAAACAGAAAGGTGGTAATACTATAATATTAGACAAGTTAACCCCTGATGTGTTCCCAAAGTAGAGCTTGAGTTTGGAGAAGGTAACCGGAATAAAATCAGATTCAACATTACTTCCTTGCTTCTCTCGGTAATAAAAATGGTTTTTATTGCAGTTTTACCGTATAAAATGCAATAATGAAATTTCTTTTTGTCAATCTGCCGTATGGATATTAAAATTTGGAATTGAATTGTGCACAGGAACAAGATTGAAACAGGCGACATTTGACAGTGTAAACATTGAATTTCAATAAAAAGTAAAAAGGCAGTTCCTCATCTCTTTCCATTCCGGTAATCCTTCTCTGGTGTAAACTTGACAGAGAAAACTTCGCATTGCTTATCATGTAAAACACGTTTAACCCATAAAATTAGATGTAAGCCTAATTACAGTAATTAATTCTTTACGACCCAGCCTGTTTTGCTGCTATTGGATTTCCTAGACCTAGACCATGCAAATACATTTTTTAAATAAATTTTTGTTGAATTTTTAGCAACCAGTTCCGGTTTCGTGGCTTTTGCTTTAGCCACAGAGATACAATTTTAGATTTTAGCTGACCAAATTTATCTTTGTGAAAATGATTTTTTATTTAAATTCTACCACCACCCTCCATTCTCCAGAGCCACCCAACTATTTACCCTTTTGTAAGCACATTAGGGCCACTCAAAAGGGTAGGCAGGTGTGATGAAAACCATAACGAAGCATCAAAAACGTTGTTGAGTTTATCAAAGACGATTTTTATGATTAGCTTATAGTCCGACATCAGTCCCCTTTCTCATCCGGCTTGATTCTCCTTTTCACTGGTAGCAATAAAAATTTACAGTAACCTTTTTAAAAATAGTATGATGAATAGAAGGCAAAAATATTGTGCAATAAAAGAGGGATTTTATATGTCTCCCCGTATATCTCAGTTCACTGAAAGTGAGATGAATATTATCCTATTTAAATTATTACCAAAGATGGAGCCAGCATATTCAAGAGTAGAAGATATATTGAATAATTAAAATGATACATCTGACATTAAGTACCCTTGCCCGATTAAAACTGAACAATGCAGTGAGTGAACATCGGGCAAACGGTTAAAAAAGGCTTTGAATTCTGTTTTTGTTGCATGTCTTGGTAATCTACTTCATCACCAGTCAGAATAAAGTACAGACTCAAAGAAATAGAAGGCAGAATGCATGCTTGAATGAACGGTCGAGTAGGGACCTGAATAGAGTAAATTTAAGCTGTCAGCATTTGGATACGCATAAGTTACATAAAAGCTTCTGTGTATTTATCTTCTTTTCCTTTTCATTTCTTTCATTTCTCCCTTCTCTCTATAGTTGGACTTCTTCCTTTTTGTCTCTTTGTATTAAAAGCACAAAACTAACTCACAGGCCAGTCAACTAGTTTGTTTCCTTTTTGGCTTGTCTTCTCCTATTATGTAAAATTGCGTGTTTACAGTGCGTAGCGTAACTAACCATGTGTACTTACGGATCAAAGATCAAAAATTGAACCAGTCAATGATGTTTAAAGGGCGGCTGAGAAAGAAAAATGTTTCTAATGAATAAACTCTCTATCGCTGCATATCTAATTATCTCCCCTGAATGAAAAGGATGATTTGCAAAGAAAAAAGGAGAAAAATAATTGTTAAAAATTGAGAGGGACAGGGGCGAGAGAAAATGATGATTGGGGAAAGGACAGCTGAGAAGTTTAAATGCAAATGTTGAGGGTAAGCTCATTTTTTACGTGGCGTACATCCCTCCTTTTGTTGGCCAAAATCGAATCAAATATGATGATGATGATGAAATAAATTGATGTTGATATGTGCAAGTGGAGGGTTTCAATTCATTCGGTGATGAAGATTGTTCAGTTCGTTTATAGATTGAAAAGCTTTGTTAATAGAATACAAAGGTTAAAAGTGGGGATGCGCCAAAAACTATTTGGAGCTTATTAACGATAGGTTATCATTAGAAGAAAACGAAAGAATGAAAGCACGAAGGAAGGGAATAATTAATACCCTTTTTGAATGTAAAAAAATTAATTAGCTTTTTTATATCTTCTTTTGTGATTTGTACTGTAAGTTTAAAAGTTATTAAATCAGTTTTTAAAAGGAAAAGGCATTGAATTGAACTTTTTCTCCCTATGACCATTTTGGGACAGATTTTTAATAATGATGTGCATGCTGATGATTGAGTCGGGGAGGTGGAAGAGTTTAATTGAATACAATAAACTCAGGTAAATTTTTAAAATCAACTTTTCACTTCTCCTCTTTGATTTCCTGTCACTTTTTGTGCAGTTTTTTGTTGTTCCTGAATGAATACGATTAAACAGTTGGCTTTTGTGGAACTATATTGTAAAGCTCGACTCATTTTGCAGCAGTTGACACTTTGACAGCAGAATGAACGCGGAAACTCCTGGTCTGCAGAAAAGTTTAATCTCCGTCGGGAAGGAGGACTTATCCACATGTCATATTGCACATGGTTTTTTGGCATTGACATTGAAGACTTCTGCAAGCTTGATGCAACACATGGAGCAATAGAATTACTGCTGGCTAGAAAGGTCTTTGTGCTACCTAATTAATTTTTCCTTTGAATAAATTAATTTTCCTTGTGTAATTTTATGAGTTTAGAACAGGAAAAGGGGTTTACAAGTTGCTAACAAGATGACGCACTGATTAGTAATGATCGGGAAAAGAGAAATTAAAAGATGTAATCATTGCAAATTGCAAGGATTTCTTGAAATGGGGAGCTTGCAATATAATAAAAATAAAACATCTCAAAATTATTGCAGGCTAAAATTGATAAATTCTTCCAAGGGAAAAGGCACTGACTCACTACATATTTTGCATTTCAAAAGTCTTTCTTTTCTATCGCCAGATAACAGCAATAAAACAAAATGTTTATATCTTCTTGAAAAAACTAGTCATAAATATTATACAAAAGAAAACCATTAAAACGCATTTGATTGGAAATCATTACACATTTGGACTAAAAAAGACTGGTCACTCCAAACGCATTAAATTCCAAAGAAATCACAGCGCTAACACTGTTCCCAGTAAAAAATGCTTTCTAAGACTTCCATTTCTAAGAATTGAATTACAATAAATATAAAATGTAATGTGATCTAAAATATTGCGTAACGATTAAATATATATTTCTGTATTCCTGCAATACTATACAATGGGTATAATTTTTATAAAATATGCTATCTGATGATGACCGTAAGACCATAAAAATGTTTTAGACTGCTTCATAATCAGATAAAAATGGAAACATTGCTCACCCTTCACCAATCCCCCTTGTTTTCTGTACACAAATGTACAATAAAATTATTAAGAAATCATTGATTTTCAAGGGCAATGCTGCATAAAAGCAAATAGCAGGAGTGGCCATGAATACAGATGAACATTTATGAAGTTTTAGCTTTCTGACTCACATTCCTTTGAAGAAAGGTCTTGACTCACATTCGATTTTGATTCAATTCAACACCATTTCATTCCTTTTTTATTTTTTATCCAGGGAGAAAGAGGAAAGAAAGGTTTATACAATTGTTTGATGATGTTGGTGAACAGAACAATTGTAAAAAAGAACTTCTGCATTTTTTAGGTGTTCTTTGGCCCAATAGAGAAGAAAAATAGTTTCTCGTTTCGTACAGTTACTTTTTGAGTGCTCCCAAAGGATATCTATGAAAAGAAAAAAATGGAACAGGAGACCTTGATTCATTTTTGGGCTAAATTTAGGAACAAGGTAAAAGCAGAGTAAAAGCCGATTGTATCATAACCATGTTCAAGATACAAAAATAGTGTATATTCAACTGATATGCTGCCACTATAAGTTTCAGCAAGTCAAAAACAAATCACTCAAATCCATCTACAGCAAAACGTTATTTATGAGCATATTATCAGGCATTTTATACATATTTAAATTAAATGTTTGTGTTTAAATTTTTAATCTTAAATGTAATCAAATCTTTCAAAATATTTAAAGAATTTAGCTTACAAGATTTGAAGTTTACTTGATTTTAAGTTCTATTTTTCCAAAAAAATCGAATTCTTTTATAACCTTGTACATATTCCAGTTCTCTGGAGACAACTAAAAAGCGATAACTTCTTTCAGGTCATTAACAAGAACAAAAAGAGCCAAGCATTAGCAAAGGCAACAACAAAACAAGATAGAAAGAAAGACGGTTGTGAAGTTTAGTCAGTTAATGTAATAAAAGGGACGCCATAAATTGTTCTGGTGCTTGGAAATATTTGCACAAGGTCTGAAAAAGGAAACAAACGAGAAATCAAATTTTAGAAATTGACAATTTTGTAGTGAAAGAATAGCAAATATGAAAAGAAATAGAAGATGTAGATATGTTTTAACACATTTGCT